>JAJJMA010176741.1:0-24961 GCA_023529015.1 Papaver nudicaule
GGGTGTACTGTGTAAGATCTAACCATTGGGGTTTTACACAGTTACATGCATTCAGCGCGAGAAACACCCAGCGCGCCAAGGAAGAATGTTGAGCAGGTCCCTGAACCAGCTGGGGATTACGTCCTACTAGAACACGAGCCGAAGGATAGTGATACAGAAGACGCAAGAGAAAACGAAAGGGTGTCAATGGGAATCCCGAGCACTCAAGCAACACTGACGCAGGGAAGTAAGGGAGGAGTTGGACCATCTGTTAGCAATGAAGCGCAAAACTTGAGTTTAGATGACATGCGACAAGAGTTTGCGGTGCACGCGAAGAGACAACAACGATTGATTGTTTTAATAAGACAGAAAGAAGACGCGGCCACACTAGGAAGCACCGGTCCGGCCGACGGAGTCTTCAATGAGCCAAACATCACCGGTTAATTGTGCCCGAAAAGTTGGCACCCGCGGTTACGAAGGAAGCCCAGCCAGAGACGGTAAATCCTAGCGCGTCGAGGGGATAAATCTCTGAGGAAGACTTGGCTAAGTACATTGAGGAACACTATCGCGTGGCAAAACAGGATCACGGATACAGCTCTCTCGACCCGCCATACACGAAGGAGGTCGTTGCCTACAAGTTCCCGCCTGACTACACGTCTTCCAAGTTTAAGGTGTACACTGGATAGGGAAATGCGCGAGAAACATCTGGGCTATTTTCTCTCGGCGATGAATGAAAATGCGAGAGATGGAAAGTTGTGCATGAAAGAATTCTCGAAATCTTTATTAGACATCGCGTACACCTGGTACGACAACTTGAAACCTGGGAGCATCGCAACATGGGAGGAGATGGCCCGTTTTTTTCTCAAGAAGTTCTTTTCTGCTAAGAGACAGGTGACTACTGTCGATTTGGCGCGAACATCAATGGGAATTGATGATCCAATGAAGTATATCAAGAGGTTCAGAAGTCAAGCACTCGAGTTAAGTGAAGACGTGCCGGAGGACAGATTGGTCGAAATTTGTGTTGTTCCAAACATTTGTGGAGTTGGAGGAGGCCATGACACGAGTGTCTGACTGACTCGGGATATTCAATCAGGCGAAGATGAAACAAACTTGGTATAACTCAGTTAATTCGCTGAGCGCGGCAGTTACCGACAGTGGGCAAGTTCCAGGAAACAAGCGACCAGCACCGTTCCAACCATACCAAGGCACAGGGCCACAAGGAGGACGAGGAGGAAATAATTTGAATAGCCAACGCCCAATTCCGCCACCCATACCATGCACGAAGGAGCAGATCGAAAACCTCGTCGACCAATGGGCGGCTAACAGAGAAATCAATTTGCCACCGGCGGTGGTAGACCTAAACACGGTCGACAAGGCGCATGAATAGTACTGGCACTTCCACAAGAGAGTGAACCATCCTACCCTCAATTGTTATGGCGTACGAACCGCGTTCTGGAGAAAAGAGAGAGAAGTGGAAATTGACCTCGGGCGACAAAAGATAGATAAAGACCCCTTGCCCAAGCATAACATTATGATGATTTCCCATGACCCACGAGACGAAGAATGGGCGTATTGGGAGGACACTAAGGAGGAAGTTTGTGAGTTGGCCGTCGAAAAACCAGTCTTTGAGGGGACATGCGGCGTCGCTTTTCAATTCTCCAAGACCATCATCGCTCAACAGTTTTTTGACTCCCTCGGTTTCAGCAAAGATCGGACCAGAGAGGCGTCCCAAGCAATCGCCACTGTGGCCGCAGGGCATCAAACATTATCAAAGGGGAGAGTCACTTTTGACGACATCGACATATGCATCCCCGGGGAGCATTTAGCCCGCTGTATCTCACCGCGACTATCAACAGACAACAGTTGAGAAGAGTGTTCATTGACGGAGGAGCTTCGCTGAATCTCATTTCAGTACATACCTTGGATTTATTGGGAGTACCAAGGGGAGACATCAGGGAACGAAAAACAGTGGTATAGGGATCATATCCCTTACCGTATTCATCGGACCGATCAGGGCATCCGTGCCCTTTCACGTGTTGGACGATCATACCTCGTTCCATCTACTGTTAGGCCGCGGATGGATACACAATCATCGGGTCATGGCGTCTACTGATCATCAATGCATCAAGACTAACATCGGGGGTAAACAGTACGGAGTCCCCGCCACCAACAACCCTTTTGGACCCGAGGAGGCGTACATGGCAGAAGCCATCTTTTACAATCAAACAGAACATAGCGAAGCGGCTGTGATAGGTTTGCCTCGTACGATCCCCTTGCCAAAGTGGGAAGAAGAAGAAAAAGTCTCGGTCTTCAGTCCTACTCGTTTGGTTACGCCTAAGGAGAAGATGAAGAATGAGGAGAAGGTGTTCATGTTCAATCCCAAAAGATTAGGAGCACCGGTCGAAGCAAAGAGGAAGAAGCTAAAGCCAGAACCCCAGTTCCACCGTTTCACCACTCAGAGCGGGGGACACGTATATAGATTATAACAATCAGCGGAGGTGATGTCGACTGACCAGTTGTGTGAAGCGTCCATAAGTCAGGCGATATCACCTCCCGAGGAAGACGAGGAAGTAACAGCGAAGTCCTTACCAAAAGAAGAGCCCGTGGAAATACCATCCCTAGATGAAATGGAGGAAGTCAATATTGGAGACAAAGAGGAGCGTTTGATCAAGATCAGCGCTTCGTTGGGAAAGGAGGTGCGGTAAAAGATGATTGAGTTGTTGAAAGAATACAACGATGTCTTCGCTTACACGTACAACGAAATGTCAGGTTTGGACACGGAGTTAGTTGCCCACTCCTTGGACGTAATGCCACATGCTCGACCAGTGAAGCAAAAAAGCCGTACTTTTCATAAAGACGTCGCTTTGGCGATAAAGGAGGAAATCGAACGCTTGGTAGCGGCAAAATTCATAGAACCCATAAAGAACGCGCCACAGTTGGCCAATATCATACCCGTCATGAAAAAGAACGGAAAAATCCAATGTTGGGTTGACTACAGAGACTTGAACAGAGTCGCGCCCCAAGGACGAGTTCCCAGTACCTAATGTGGATATGCTAGTGGACGCGACCAGTAATCACCAAATGTTCTCGTTTATGGACGGCTATAGTGGTTACAACTAGATCAGGATGAACGTCGTGGACGCGCATAAAACGGCGTTCCAAAAACCTTTCGTCTGCTTATACTACGTAGTAATGCCATTTGGACTAAGAAACGCTAGAGCAACGTACCAGCGAGCCATGGTGTCCATTTTTCATGATCTGGTCCACAGACAAGTTGAGGTGTACGTTGATGATATCGTGGTCAAGTCCCAAAAGAAGGAAGATCACATGAGCCACCTGCGGGTGGTGTTTGAGCGTTGTAGACAATATAAACTCAAGATGAACCCTCTAAAATGCGCTTTTGGGGTCACATCCGGTAAATTCCTGGGATTCGTAGTCACTAGTAGGGGGATACATGTGGATCCAGGAAAGGCACAACCAATACTTAGCATGGATAGACCCACCAACGTGCAGGAACTACAAAGCTTCCTCGGAAAGATATCCTACGTCCGAAGGTTCATACCAGGCCTATAGCACAGATGATGACAGCCTTTACCCCGCTCCTGAAGAAGGGATGCGCGTTCCAGTGGGGACAGATCCAGCAAAGCGCTTTGGAAAATGTAAAGAGATGTCTAACTTGCCCCCGAGTCCTACGACCACCAATACCCGGCGAGCGTCTGCACCTTTATCTGGCATACACTTCCGAAGCTATAGGGGCACTTCTTGCTCAAGATATGGGAAATGACCAGCTTTTTCCGATATATTATGTAAGTCGCGTTCTGAAAGACGCCGAGATAAGATATCCTCGGATCGAACAAGCGTGTTTAGATTTGATCTACGCGGCCCAAAAGTTGAGACCGTATCTATTAGCACACCAGACGGTAATCGTCGTGGCGAACCCCATGGTTTATTTGGCTGAGCGGCCATACCTAACCGTCCGAACCGCGCGATGGTCCCTTCAGCTGTCAGAATTTGGACTTCACTACCAAAGTCCCCGAGGCATAAGAGGACAAGCAATCACAGACCTCTTAGCCGCGTTTCCAGGAAGTGCTGAAGCCTGATCCACGAGGACATTCCGGGAGAAGTGGCAGAACTCAACGAGGAGGACGCTTGGGATATGTATTTTGATGGATCGTACGGAGGAACGGGAATCGTGTTCGAGACGCCGCGGAAAGAATTGTTCTCGTTCGCCTTCAAGCTGGACTTCGCATGCAGTAACAATGTAGCTGAGTACGAGGCATTCCTGATAGGCCTTAAGATCGCCGAGCAAATGAAACTCTCTCGATTACGTGTACATGGCGACTCCAAGTTAGTGACTGGCCAAGCCGATGATGATTTCCACGTCAAGGAGGAGCGTCTGGTACCTTATCTCGCAGAAGCACAAGAACAAATGGCTAAACTAACTTTGGTAGAATTGGGACATACGGGAAGAGCCATGAACAGGTACGCTGACGCTTTAGCAACACTGGCGGCAAAAATCAACTTGAATGACAAGGAGGAAGGCTCGATCACCGTGCACAGACAAGAATTCCCAAGTACTTGGCTGCAAGAAATGAAATTCGAAGAAGAAAACGACTGGAGGAGAGGAGTCATGAGAGAACTCGACAAGCCCAAAGAAGAAAGGTCGATGATGTTTAAGAAACTTAAATCCTTCGTGGTCACCAAGGGGCAGCTCTACTATCGAATGGCTGGCGGGGCATTGGCGCGATGCGTAGGAAGCAAAGAAGCGGGGAAACTCATGGCCAAAGTTCATCAGGAAACTTGTGGACACTCGGGGGCGATTCCCTTATGCAGAAGTTTACAAAGGAAGGGGTTCTACTGGCCCGAGATGGCAACGCAGACCGCGACATTACAGGGTAATTTTGCGGAATGTCTCTCGCCACCATAACCGTCAGAAGTATGCACGATTGAGGAGTTGGACTGGAGACAACCATACATCAATTACTTGAAGGATGGTCTACTCCCGGGCGACGAGACAGAGGCTCTCGTGATAACAAGAAAAGCAGCGCGGTTTTTCATCACTGATGGAGTATTATACATGAGACAACGGGGCGTTGAGGTGAAGCGCAGATTGTAATGACAAAAGCTCATGAAATGGAACACCAAAGGAAGCGTAAGCTATTCGTACACATTCACGAAGGAGATTATTACTGGCCTACAATGGAGGCCGACGCGGCTGAATTCGTCATAAAATGTAACATCTGCCAACTTCACAGGAATGTGATACAAGCGCCACATAAATATTTGCATAGCGTGGTCGCTCCATGGCCTTTTCACAGTTAGAGCTTGGATCTGATCGGTCCTATAAACCCTCTGTCTTCAAGTCAGCACAAGTATATAATTACCGCGACGGAGTACTCAACCAAATGGGTGAAAGCAGCGCCCATGCGAAATTATGAAGGAGAGACCATAGCCGCGTTTATTAAAGAATACATCATCTGCCGTTTTGGCGTACCTATGATCATCCGTTCAGACAATGGCACCTATTTCATCAATCCGAAAGTAGCGGATATACTAGCTAAGTATAACATAAATCAGCACGCGTCTACCGAATATTACCCCCAAGGGAACGGACTAGCAGAATCCACCAACAAAATGTTGCTGCGTATTTTGAGCAAAACTGTCCATGATCACCACAGAGGTTGGCAAGAGCAACTCCTCCTAGCACTATGGGCATATATGATTTCCAAGCGCAGCTCCACAAGGGCATCCCCCTATTCACTAGTACATGGAGAAGACGCGATCCTCCCAGCTAAAGTCGCAGTACCATCCGCCAGAGTGGCTATGGCAAGTCACAATGAGCCGTACATGTTAGAGCATTGCTCGGTTGAAACCACTGATGTTGCTATCTCAAGTCAGTTGTCAAGTTTATGAGACAAAAACACAATCCTTGATAAGTTTACTCTACAACCTCGGACTAGGATAGTTTTAGGTAATCGAGACGAAGACTGATGAAGACGAAGACCGAAGCTTACTACTTGATAAATCATAACATCCTCGCTGAAGGTTAGAAAGGTTTTTCCTTTCTGTATCGTATTTACCATTTCGATCATACCAATAGTCTATGATGTTGTTTATATGATCCGAAGGTATTCAAGGATTTTCGCCTTTGCATTTGTCACACTTGTGATAATATGTATAGGTAGAGTATGTTGAGTTGTCTTTTGAAATGACCCCAACGGTGAACGCGTTCATGAACGCGTACATATGTTGCTTTTGGCATTTCAGAGAACGATCTAAGTCTGTATGAATGCGTACATACAAGTTCAAGAATTCTCCTGAACTCTATAAACTGCTCTGTGAACGCGTTCATATAAGCCATGCGAAAACTTGCAACTCCATATCTTGAAGTTTTCAGTCTAGGCATGATTAGTTCTCGGACTTGTCGTGACTGCCCATGGAATTCAACAACTTAATCCAAGCGATGTTCAAACTAAGTATTTGGACCAGAAGTCGCAAAGCGATGTCCAAACAAGCATTGGACCAGAAGTCGCGAACCTTCAAACAAGGTTGAGTCTTCTTTAACTTTTGGCTTAGTCCAAAGTTCTTAAAAGATTGAGAATGTGTATTCAAGCTATGGACTTTCCTAGTTCCGTAACTTGCTTGAGCCCTACTCAAGGTTGCTTAAACTTTAAGCAAAGCCTCCCTTGGTGATCACTATAAATAGATGACCTTCTGCAAGATACAATCTCAATCCTCTACACATATGTGTATCCTTGCATAAAGGTTGGTCGTCATCTCGAAGTCCTTTTGGACTACGAATATTGAAAGACTTCACTTGAGGATCGTGAAGCACAGGTCGGAAGTCAAATTCCATCCTGTATCTTGGGTCGATTGAATATTTTCAATCTTATCACGACCAAAATTTGATAAAACTTCGTAAGGTAGATCTTGTATCGTAAACCCTAGAAGTTCCCAAACACAAATTCACGAACAAGGTTTCATACTAAGTTGTTCTCTCATTTGGAGGTAAAGTTGTTTAGGCTAGATCAATAAGCCCTATTCAACATATCGATTAACCTTGACTTTAAGTCTAAAGGAAATCACAATCGTATTCTTGTTTGATTACTTGGATACTTTTAGGCGTCCTGTTAGAGGCAGGGTAGCGCTAGTCTTCACGAAGGGAAGTGGAGCAAAACCTAGTCCTGTAAAGGACGTCAGCTAGGGGAATCAAGTACGTAGGCTACTGCGGGAGCCAAGAGACGTAGAAGCACATTGGTAGCTGAATTGCTTGTAGGGTGAATTCAGTCTCGATACAGTCTAGTCCGAAGTCTGAGAGTAGGCTAGCGTCATTATACCGTTCATACTGAGGGTGTTCACATCTGGACGAGGTCCCGGGGTTTTTCTGCTAGGTTTGCAGTTTCTCCGTTAACAAAATTCTGGTGTCTTGCATTACTTTTCCCTTCCGGATTATATTGTCTCTGATATATATAATAGAATTAATTGTTAGTTTGTTGATTCATAACCTTTGAGTGAATCCATCTCTATTGAGATCTACGAGTACTACGTTCTTGTTAGGGTTCGGTTCCTTGAACTATACTCGGGTTGTTGTTTGAATATTGATTTGTGAGATCGTTCAAACAACCATAATCAACTAGGTTCACGAAAATAAAAAGTTGGTGGTATATCTTGGTATCCTCGCTTTTTCAGGACAATGTGGACAGAATCGCGCATCTTGATGCACTTGCAGAGCGAAGGGCTAAGGCAGAGCATTTCGCTGAAACCTACAAGGCCACTAAGACGCGCTATTACAACAAGAAGGTGATACCGCGTAATTTTGAGGTCGGGGACATCGTGTTGAAGATCGCGAAACATGTGCAAAGAAAAGCTAAGGCAGGGAAATTTGCAGCGAATTTGCGCGGACCCTATATTGTGAGGAAAGTCGCGGAAAGCGGTTATTACTACCTCAATCATATGAGCGGAAGGGAGATTGATACACCAATAAATGACAAATGGATCAAATTGTATTACGCTTGAACAAAGAGCTCCAACGATGGTAGCGGCTACCCTATTTTATGTTTCTTTCCCTTTTTTGTATGGCAAAGACAGCATGAAAATACCGTTTCACTCGGCTCATTAATAAAATTAAGCAGGGGCGTCCTACAAACACGCCCCATCCTTTTTTCGTATAATTATTATTATCGTTACGTTAGGGCACTGAAAACCCTTAAGGAGCGCACTGAACACGCTGCCTCAGGAGCGCACTGAACACGCTGCCTTTCAATACACAAATAGATTTAACACAAGGGCACTGAAAACTCTGGTCGATTTGTCACTGAAAACCCTTAAGGAGCGCACTTAACATGCTCCTTCAGGAGCGCACTGAACACGCTGCCTTTCAATACACAAATCGATTCAACACAAAGGCACTGAAAACCATGGTCGATTGGGCACTGAAAATCCTTAAGGAACGCACTGAACACGCTGCCTCAGGAGCGCACTGAACACGCTGCCTTTTACTACACAGGTCAATTATAACACAAGAACATTGAAAACTCTCTAAGAGCGCACCAAATACAGAAGCGCGTTATCACTATAATAACCTAATAACATGCGCACTTAGCAAGTCCCATTTCGTATACTCAACAAGCTAGAGGAAACGACATACTACATTTTAAACGAAAGTACATTCTCACAAGCCTAAAGACCCTCAAACTTAAAATATCAAACATTGGATGACTTCGCCAACCCAGCCTCACATTCAGCAACGCGCTGTGCTACAAATTCGACAGTCTCCTTCGCGTATTGAACCCAATCTTCTTGTTTAGCAAGCTTTTGAAGGAAAACATTATAACGACGACGCGCCTTCTCCGTTAAATCGGAATTCACACTCGCACGTTTGGATCAAGCTCATTGTTTCACGCTGATCAGCGATAATAGCGCGTGTATCCATGCATTGTCGCTCATGGTTTTGTAATGAACTTTCCTCCTCGTGAAAAATACCTCGTAAGCGTTTTGCTTCTTTGCACAGGCCAAAGCACCTGGGATAACAGGTAGAGCTAGCACCCATAAGCCATCTGCAGAAGCCATTTAGCTACTTACAATATTAGCGCATTTAATACATAAAGAGCCGCCCTAGGCATGCAGGACACGTGTCCAAAGGAAAAGACATTTCGATTCAGCAAACAGCCATACGACATCTACATAAAACAAAAAATTAAACTAATGGCATAACAACGCCTACAGCAAGGGCGCGCCTGCACCGTTCTAGCTCCTCATCAATATCTCTGACAAACCGCTCGGCTTCAAGAAGACTACTAAGAGCAACAATACGCCGACTGTGCGTTCGATCCATGCGCTGACGCAGCATCACCTCATTATTGGAACCAAACTGGACAGCAGGAGCAATCCCAGCAGCACACGCGGCTTCCCATTCAACATGATGATCATTCCAAACCTGCTGGAGAGCCTCATAATCTTCTCGCCTATGAGTCACTAATAACTCCGCTTCTTCTTTAACCGATTCTAGCCGACCAATTTCGCGCTCAAGGTCTAGCAGAGTAAAAACAGAAGGGGTCGAAGCTAAGGCAATAAAATAGCCGCGTAAACGGAAAGCCATTTAGAGACAATCTTTGAAAGAGAGAAACAACAAGGAAAACACGACTAGGATAAAAAAACATCAATAGAACACACATATATATAATTCAAGCACCTACATTCAATAACTGCATTTATTATTAGACGGATACCGAAAAGACACAAGCCCACTTGTCAAAAGAAAAACACCTTCTAGATGCTTCGACATCAAAAAGTGTGAAACAATATATCAGCGCGATCTAAAGACATATCTATCATACGAAGGGCGGGGGAAATGTCATACATTCTCAAAGTAGAAAAACACCCGACGAGCCTTACAATTTCGAAGGCGCGCTAGTATGACTTCATCAGGCTCGATCATGCCCAGATAACCTCAGCCCCTCCGCCAAGGAGCTTACCTCGGCAAATTCAATACACGAGTCGTCCGACAATCTTTCAAATCCACGCACTATCTCGAAGACAACATCCTCACAACAAATCTGCGAACGCTCAAAAACACGACCAAACATAGGCAGCGCCGTGGAATCGCGAACTACACTGGCAACAGGAGAACCCATCGCCGCGGAAACAGCAGGGCGATTGACAATATTAGCGTTCTAGCAGGTAGAGAATTCCTCAAATATTTTTCATTGTTGACACTTTCAACATCTTTATTCACGCGCTTTCCCATATCCGGCTCCTACAAGGGGGCTTTAGTTAGACACAAAATAATAATAGAGGAATAAAACATTCTCGCAAAATGAAAACTCACTTGTTCAGAAGACGAGGAGGACGCGTCTACTTCTGTATCAGAACCACTCGATGGATCGCCGGTTGAATCACCTCCAAAAGAACCTAAAACGAATGTATACAATAAAATAGTAGTTCACCAGATACTGTACGAATAGACTCAAAATTCTCTCCCCAAATCCTTTTGCAAGAATGAAGAAACATCAGATATATATAGGACTTTGCGCTTAAGAGGGAAGGAATAAATGCATACCACGTGTAACAATTTAATACACACCTGGGTCAGAAAGCACTTGGGCATAAGAAGATAGACCCATGTGATGTACCCTCTTAGACACTGACGAACTGAAAGATTCCAAATTGGCAAGGTGAGATCAGGGGATTCGCCTCACCACGCCTAACAGTGCAAACCAAAGGTTGTAAGCGAGACACCCTCATCACATCGGTAGGCTTGGGACCAGCGCTTTGGTTACGACGCTCGAACTCTTCCACAAACCTCGAACAGGCGGGGTGTCGCTTGGACGGAGGGCGTTTTCTCTTCGAAGAAGTCATCGGGCGCGCCTGTTTAGTACAAGACTTGTTAGAAGGGGGAGGAAATACACCGAGGAGTGGGGACTACACCCGCTTCCCAGTTCAACTTATCAACCAAAGCCTTCCTACGCCACTCATACTCGGGCATATTAAGCCAATCCTCCAAAGACCACTTACGCGGCCCAGGATCATGAGAGTCGTCAGGCAACGTTTAAACAAAAAACTAAGTAAATACAAGGCCAAGAAATCGACCAAGCTTAAACCCACATACCAAGGAAGGATCACTCACCACAGAATCTCTGCCCAACACCGCACTACCAGGAGCTGAAGGAGACGATCTAGAAACATCAGCTAATTGTGATCGCTTACGTCCGCCATAAACCTTTGAGGAGGAGAGGGGGGCTTTCCTCCGAGATTTCTGCCCGATAACCAAATCAGGGTCCGAAGGATGAAGACCCCAGGCGGTCTCATTAGAATTCCGAGCGTGACCCTTATTCCCAGGGACAAACCCATACGACCCTCCTATACTCTTATCAAGTACAAAATGACCAACGCGATGCATATCAAAGAGTTCATCCTTGTCAGGCGCGGGGTAACGAACATAGGGAGTAACCAGAAAATTCATCGCACGTGTCAAAAACTCTTCCCAATATTTGTACCAATCAGCGGAAACTCAGAGCTTTCGAGTAGGATCAGGGTAATAAATCGTGAAAGGAATAACGCGACAACGAAGTGCTCCCCCGTCAGCATAAACAAACCTGTCGTAATATTTTTCAGTCAAGGCCCCGTCCAAAATAAGAGGACGCAGGGGAGGCGGAGGAACCCCTTGATCAAAGCCTGCTTGGCGAACCACGCGATCAAAGTTATAAGCTTGAAGATAAATATGCCGCCGTAAAAGCTGGGTAGATAACCAGGGGTCACCGAAAGAACAAAATCCACTTCGCTTGCCTGACACACCCTCCTGGAGTCGAGAATGTCTTCCTCGGTCGAGTAAAAGGTGTAGGGGGTAGTGCCAACGCGACCGTCAGTATAAGGGGGAAAACAGAACTTTAACCCAATGTCCATATACTTGGAAATGCTATCAGAAGATTTAGGCGACTTCTTCTTATAGAGATGCACGCGAGGGAAAGTATATACCATATGATCTTGATAAATCTCCCCTTCTTCATTGACTCGTTCCACGTGACCATGGATGGTGAATTGCGGGACCTCTGGGATGAAACCAGGAAAGCGCTCCCAAGACCACATTTGGAGAAAGCTCGTGGGAACAAAAGTCTCGACGGTATGAACATTAACGGCTCTCTGAAGGTCAATCACGAGGAGGTCTAAATGGCGATAAAGTCCACCCAAAAACATGGGAGCTAAAGAAAAGAAATACCATGCGCCATTAGAACATCGATTGGCATCAGCTCCTCTTTGATGGTATCCGTAGGACTGAACTCGAATACGTCATGACTTAACCAAAAACGAGCGGCCAGTTGCAGCGTCTCTGAATCTTTGCCGTAATCAGGGCGCTCCCAACAATCTCCTACCATTTTTGGTGCCCAATACTTCACAAACAAAGGGAAGGATGCACGCCTTTTCTTATGACGGCTCGGAGCAGGGACTTCAGCCTCACTTTCACCTACAACAGAAAAAGAAACATGCTCGTTAACTACGATACCAGATAAAATGGTCGCTCCAGAGACCACCAAGAAATGGATAGAAACCTTACCTCGAGCAACCTCTTGCTCCTCGCCCCTCTTTGGATCCTCGTCCTGGGCGATCTCTCGTTCCTTGCCTTTCTCTAGGCCGTCACCAGCCCCCTCCACAAGAACATTTCTCGAGAGCTCTTCGACTTCTTTATTATGTTGACCAAATCCCAGTCTTTTGGGCGCATGCACCCCTCGACGGCCGATTCATGGCAAAAGTGGAAGCCGTGGGCTGGCAGCAGAGTAAGTGCGATCACATCCTCAAAGGTAATGGTTCCCTTGCCCCAAGCAAAGAGGAAGGTATGGAACAGTGAGATCCAACGCTTCACTAGTTTAGTCAGATCGGTGTTACTGCGCCTACAAGAACGACTGTTCGACGCCTTAATGGCGTTAAAAATGTCAAGCTCTTCGAGAATGCGCGCATAAGGCTCGTAATTAGTAATATATTTGACCCACTTAGATCAGCCCTCCTGGGGTTTTGCCGAGGACTTATAAACGATATTTGGGAGCTCGTAACACCGCGATTGATGGCTAGGCGAGGGATCTATTCGAAAGGAGGAAATGACCACTTACTGCTCTCGGCATTCAACATCCATAAAGGATCGGCTGGAACAGGGGGCGGTAAACAATTTAGGAGGCGCAAATTGATGAAGTCATCAGGGTAAGTATCACTAGAGAATGGGACGAACGCGCTTTGAAGGGCGACGCTCTTGTTGAATTGGTCGTGAGTAAATAAACCATCCTCCCGCAAGGGTTCTGGGAAGACGTCAAAACCAGCGTTCTCTACGCCTCCCTGATCTTGTGCGTTACCTAGATCAATATCGCCTTCATGATCATAAGCGATTTGATTGTCTGTCAAAAGCTCGTGATCACTCATGAGTAGCGAAAGGAAAAGAAAGAAAAATTAACTGAGGAAGGTAAGGCTGTGAGGCTATTTATACAAGGGAGGAGTGATGCGTGTCGAAACCGCACAAATATAATTAAGCTCTAAACCTTCACAATATATGATAATATAATATAATGGTAAGAACAAGTTCGTCCACGAGGAGATAATGGTTTGTTATTTTAATAATCGAATTCTTAAGTAACCAAAAAGGGGGGTTGTTTGTTGTTTTAAAACTAAAAGCAAAATAAAATAAAAAGCAAGAAAATAAGACGCAAATAATAATATGAAGTAATCAAGAGTGGAGAATATTGGTTAAGGGTTCATCTTTAATTGCTTAACATGCATATGAATAATATATGGAGTTTCAACTAGTTCTATCATCATCAAAAGCCCTAGAATACATCATCGCGAAAATATTCCGAAATTTCCTAATGTCATCACACACCATAACGATGAATGTATGAATACTACGTAGAGAATAACTCGACACCATGAGTAATCGAGTTCAACTCTCTAAGAGCACTAAGTTTTGTGAAATGGGCTAATCAATGCAATGAACCACCATGAATGGTTCATTCAACAAAGGTAATATCCTATATATGACTCTCGAAGCTATCACCACCTCAATAATCATATCGTGCTACTTATGAATAGGTTCTTCAACTATTTCGTATCTCCAAACCTAATTCTAGCAATAGGTATAAACATAATCTAACTCAATTGGCCACTTGAATCAAAAGACATTCAACCTTAGTGTAATACATCAATCATACACTCATACGCATAGTAGAATAAAATCGATAATGAATAAGAATAAGTTCAACTCTATAATTAATCAAATAGCATGTCTTGCAATTAAAAGACTACATCCTCAACCAATAATAAAGAAATTAGCTACTCATGTTGTTCTTGAAAGCAAAAGAAAACATATTGAAAGTGCTAGAAATCATAAAAACTCCCTTATGTAAAGCTCCAATCTTTCTCCCAAAGCTCCACCTCGAAAATCGTGCCAAACCCTAGCTTTTTCTCCACCTCGGGAAGCGTGCTCAGAATTCCTCTTCTAAAACTTGCGTGAAAGTATGCCTGCCCCAAAAACTCCTGTGTGTTTTTCTATTTATTCACACTCAAAAACCTAACCTAACCTAACCAAAACAAAACACCAAATCCGAAGCCCAGTCGAAAACTACTAGCCCAACGTCATCTGGGCCCAAAACAAACCAACCAGCTGAAGCCCAAGTGAACTCGAATTGTGCCTGTCGGATACAGAAATTTGACTGCACCTCCTATCTGCACACGTGCGACACACTTGCACCTATCCCACACGAGTGAGTTACACGCTCACCATCATCTTCCTTCTTAATCTCTGTCGAAAACGTGAACTCGACGGCAGGAGTTCAGACCAGTTCGAACCTCACAGATGAACCTCATCAATGACCAGATAACACACAATCAATCATTCCAGACACAAATTGAGCATCACCCAAGCTGTAGAATTGCTCATACACTCTCAATTTCACCTCTGATGTCTCCAATTCATCACCAACTGACATCAGGTCCAAACAATCCTTACGCCATTGACTGGAACCCAAACAGCTTCAAAATATCCTTTGTCCATGCTCTGTAGCTCCAATACGCTTTCCATTCTATTTCCATTGCTGTTTGTAAGCCTTTTTAGTACCACCAGTTCATCACAGTCACCATGTCTGCAATCCCAAACTCGCTGCCAAATCCGTATCCCCTGGTCTCCTGATTTCCCCATCAACTCTCAACCCATAGCTGGAATCCTCTTCACTCATTTCTTTCACCCATCTTCTCTTCGGTCGCCATTTTCCTCTTCTTCTCCTCTGCTCTGCTTATACTCTCCACTGCTGTTTCAGACACATCATAGATCTGAAGAAGGAAAAGAAACTCGTGTCTGATTTTATTAGGATAAGGGTTACCCCTTAATGGACAGTTGAGATTGGATATAACCCGGCTGCCTTGAACTCCTTGTGGTGCCCTTATGTGCTTGTACTTCATGACAGCCCTGAGTAAAATCGCCTGGGTGCTTCAGTAATTCTCCTTGGCTGCCTTCAGTGAACTGTGGATGCCCCTTAGTGATGCTCTTCTCTTGTATCCGACCAACCTAGATTCGCCAACTTGTAAATAGAGTTGTTTCTGCTTCATTTTATTGAATATAATTCCAAAATACTTGTAAAATAGAAAACGAGTAAAACAAACAATGTATGAGGCTCAAGTCGACTAAAGTGCATGATTAAGGTACTCTTGAAAGTGAAAAAGTGTAACCGCCCGCCACCTGGGCCACAAAGTTACTTAATGCCTAAGACGTGCGTCGCCACATAAGCCACAATTGGAAAGAATAAGGGTATCCATGAAGATGCCTGGGGACTTTGGTATCCTTGGGTGACCTCTGACCCGACACACTTGCCCGCCCAAGCCGTCAGGGGACTAATGCGGATACCCCAAGTCCAATAAGGTATAATGGGTCTAGGATATACCTATTGAGGCCAATTTGAAGAATGGGCTTGGGCTAAAGGATCAAAGAGATCTAGAAGATGATGAATGACAATTATGTGAATAGATTAAGAGGACACATGGCAACCAAGGATTAAAAGGAGATCTCTATAAATAAGACCCTAATGAAACCATTAAGAGGCTAATTTTGGAAGTGGGACATTTCGTTGAGAAGAGAGAGAAAGAGAGAGGGAGAGAATCGCTACCTCTGTGACTCGGATCAGATTTATATCTTACCCCAATCACACATTACATCGGAATCCAAAATACATCAGGCATAAAGATTAAATGAAGATTACACCGGGCATACAAATTAAATCTAGGTTACATCGGGCATCAAGATAAAATCAAAGTTACATCATGCAGTACCATTAAATTAGTCAATATGAACATAATCAAACCCGGGAACTGATCTTCAGAGCAGTTCATACGCCTCATCGGACTTAAAAGGTCCACCATATTGCCTTTTGAATTGATATCGGCATTCTCGAGTCTACATAATCCAAAATAAATATAGTAAGTTATTAAATAACAACCTCTATGTTCACTTCAACTCACAATAATTTGCTTGAATAACTCACCAAGTCCTCGTGTGAAGCGTTCCTGTTTCGACGATGAAGTGTGGCAACAACTGAGACGAACTCCCTGACCTCCTTCTTGTTGGTCCTAAATCTATTTCTCACCGATTTCCATTCTTTCCCGTTCGGATTTTGGGTAGCTGCAACAAAGGCATTAAGAATCCTTTCCTAGAAAACTGATTTCATTTAAATAAACCAACAATACCATCCATAACTATATTTATATAAGCGTTTGTAAGAGCAACATCTTCTTCGGCAGTGAAATTGAGCACCATATTCATGAAAAATGAAAGACTTTGAGTGAGTGAGAGATAGCGTGAAAAATCAATGAAAATAGTATTGATTGGGATGAATTTCGAGTTGAGAAGAGTGGGTTGGTTTTATAGAGAAAATACCTAACGGATCTATTTTTATTGTAGCAAATTCGACCGTTAAAGTAGATTTTACCGTTGAGAATGAGTGGTGGAGATGGGGTGTAAAAGGGGTGTGAGCGAATGAAAGTCAAATAAATAAAAAAGCCAAGGGGTGGCTATTCAGTGAGCGCCAGTTTTTGGGCGGCTACTCACTAGCCACTAGCGCTTACTCAGAGTCCGCCTGGTGTGTCTATTGAGTAGCCGCCTGGTAAAAACGACCCAAAAATTGTTACAGGTGTATCTCAAGTTTTAATCAGAGTCCGCCTGGAATTTTTGCATAAAATGTGGGATATTTTTCTACTATTCATGCTGAAAATGCACGATAGTACTCTTGCTCCTAGAAGATCTAGCCGTTTAGAGGGATCCCATATCAATGGGAATCATGGGATAATAAGTACGGTTTGATTTGGAAAAGGGAGTTCCACTCTCTTCTCACACGGGATTTAGCCCCGATGCATATTCATTTCGGTTGGGAGAATCGGTTTTGGTGGTATCTGTGTAGGCCCCTAGTTCCTGGCGTCATCAAGGCATACTAAAAAGAATCACGGCAGATTTCGAAAAAATTTCAAAACTCGATCACCCGGGTGTAATTAGGCTATCCCTTATCTCAGTGTTTAAAATACCCCCACATATTAAGCTACCGATTAACTCAAAACAAGTTACCGATTAAGCTAACCTAATTACTAATTTAGCTACTTAGCCACCGATTACTTTAGTTCTTTTCAATTTTTTTTCATTTGAGAGGGAGTTAGAAGAAGAAGAAGAAAAAGAAGAAGAAGTTTTTTTTTTAGAAGTTGAGATGGTTGTTTTGAGTGAAATTGAGCGGGGTGAATCTTCTTCTCTTGAAGATGATCATGCTACGAATTCCTCTTACGTTAAAGAAGCCATGGATTGTTGGAACTCTACCATTCTAGAGAAAAGCCATGAACAAGAGTGTTTGGAAGAAAATCAAGAATCAAAGAAGGAAAAGGAAGTTAACTCGACTCCAAATGATCAGGTAGTTCTCTAATTTGAAACCCATTAGCTTGTAATGGTTGATTGACGTATGAAAAATCAAAGTTTGCATGCTTTGAATGTTGCAGTTAGAATATTCGGTAGATCCAGACCATTAATGGAGCCACCGAATATCCCAACCACCATCCGTACATGCACAATAAAGTAACCATTCGGTCGCTCGAAATCTCTTCTAAGCTACCGAATGTATACTCGGTAGACTTCTAAGCTACCGAATGTATACTCGGTGGCTCAAATGGTTACCGATTCATATTGGTTTTTGGTGCAGAATATTGGCCAAACCTCATCTATATTCGGTGGCTTAATTAGCTACCGAGTGATTCTTTCCAGTACTACTCGGCAGTCTGTTGTAGAAGTAAACGACTTTCAGAATGCTAAACCAGATGCTATTGCTCATTCTGCTGACAAGATCATAACTCGGCAGTCTGTTGTAGAAGTTTTCAGAATATAGTGCTAAGACAGACTTTGGCAACCTAATGTTCCCAAGGAACTGTCAGGTCGTGCAAAAGCGACAATAAGCTGGCCAAAGAGAATCTTAAAAGTTCGACATTCTTCATTTCTCATTGCTTTCGGATGTTTTTCTAGTTCTATTGAGCACTGAATACCAGACTTTGCAGCCTGACACAATTCTTACAGGGACCTGCAACTTGTGTATTTCACTCTCTGATTACATGAAATGAAAAATATGGTTATTTCAGAATTGCGTTTTCACTGTTCCATTTTCGTTACAGACTTCCTTGAAAGAAGCCCCTAAAGAGTTTGCTCTCTATATTTAAAGGATTCTGCACTTATCCATAAACAAGCAACAACCTGACTGGTTCTGTTTCAGTTTGTACTCCGAAATCAGATTAAACCTCTGATAAACAAGCAAGAATAGAAAAATGGGTGAAGCAAATTCGATCATTACATATTCGAAAAATGCAGATATTTTATTACTTTATAGAAGGCAGTAGTGATATAACAGTACAGATTCTGCCATGAATGCATCATGTCATTATTAAGAGATTGTTCTTCTCCAGGTAAGTCTCGTAAACCAATTGCGCACTTACAATATCAACAACAGCAGAACCAACAGATTTAAACACAGTAATCTCCTTATCTCTATTCCTTCCATTCTTCTTCCCAATAATCAAATCAACCAAACTCCCACAAATCTCTTCTTTGGCAATCACTCCTCTGCTAAAAGCACCAACCAACTCCCCAGCTTCAACCAAACCCTTCGACAGCACAAACATACTCGGCAAATAGAAGAGCTACCGAGTAAAAAAAATTGTTACTCGGCAGGCAAAATTGTTACTCGGCAGGCAAAATTGCTACCGATTATACCTTAAAAATTTTACATAAAAAATATGATATGAAAAATCATACTCGGTAAGTCAAAAGAGCTGCCGAGTAGTGTATAATCCATAACTTACGAGCTACCGATTATCCGAATATTTTTAGACCTCCGACATTCGGTAGCTGAATTGGACATACGAGCTACCGAATATATCTGATTTTGGGGACAGAAAATCGGACAATTTTGTGATGTCATCGGCGGCTTCAAAAAGCTACCGAATGTAGCTTATTCGGTAGCTCGGGTATATTATAAAGCTACCGAATGAACCTAGCGTGAGTCGAACACGCATCTCCTGACATGAAGTCAGTTGTGCTACCATTGCACCACAGATTCTTAGTTTTTCATTCTTTACTTTTAGTTCAATCAAATAAAGAACCACAGGCTAAACTGATCTAAAAAGTTTATAGATTATTAGTAAGCATTGCTGGATTGAGGATCATTCGTGAACAGAACAAAGTATGAAATATATTTGCACTTAAAGATAACCCACAAATAAGTTCACAATATGAAAACTAATAGTGCGTATCAGTTACTAGTAAGAGAATCCCTCATTCTCCTTATGAACAGGCATAGCAGAGAGATATTTATTCCAAATGCAAATAAAATGACAATTGATACTCACAAGCAGTCATTTAGAAAATTAATCAAAATGCATCATACAATTTCAAGTGCACAAAAGGAAGATTGTGCGAGTGAAAAATGTGTCCGTTGTACTTCCAGATATTTTTTTATTTAGGTGCCAAAGCAAACCTACCTGATACTACAGTGACAAATTCCCTGGTACCAAGCTATGCCCATGAGTCCTCAAATCAATTGGATTGTCGATAAGACAAAACTTACGACACCATCAGACAATAAAGAAAATGAGCTTGAAAAATTATGCCAAGCCTAGAGAACAAAATGCATCATACAATTTCAAGTGCACAGTTCCACACTAAAACACTCTTAAAGCATATAAGAGCAATGGTTCGCATTCTATCTTGAAATACTTGAATACTTGAAATGGACCAAAGATGAAAAGTCACCACCACCACCACCCCAACACCATAATCACAGCCATAAAAATTTAATAAAAAAATCCTAAACACAAATGCCACAGAAATGCCATCAACAAACAATAGCAGAAGAATTACGTCTAAAGCCGGCCTTTCACTACGACCCAATCTATCGAACACTTGAGGGTTAGCTCCAAATGCTCAAACAATCCAGAATGAGGTTATGTTTGTTGTAAGAAATATGTAACAACATGGAGGAAACTTACATTAGCTGAGATTCACAGTGGTGTCTTGCTCAGGGTGCACCTTGGTGCATAAGCTGCAGAGGTAGCCAATATGAATGGAAAGAACATTATCATTGCATACTGCATGAGACCCAACCCTGCCAAGAAATAAACCATGTTCTCCATCTAAAAGCGAAGAACAGTAAAGTCAGTAACAAAAGTAGACTAATCTTTATGCATCATATAACAAGTTAAAAACAGAAGGAGATTATTTATACCTTCTTATCGGATTCAGCAGCCTTAACAAAACGTACAAGGAAAACATAAAGAGTAGGGATGGCTAAAGTCCATCCAAGCTTGCCCAGGACTGATTTCTCCAATGCATAATAATAGTTCCCTCACTACGCCAAATCGCCCCATGTGCAACGGATATAACCGTTGCACAGATTTTGTGCCACGCTTATTTCCGTTTCAAAAGTGGCGTTGCACATGTGCGCAACGGATTGTGCAACGGATATATCCGTTGCACAATTAATTTGTGCCACGGATATATCCGTTGCACAAATTGTTTTCATCCGTTGCACATAGCTAATTTGTGCCACGGTTATTTCCTTTTGAGCAACGAATATATCCGTTGCAAATTTTTTAGTAGGAATTAAAAAAAAAATAATGACAAAATTTGTATTACAAAATTTGTGATTTCAAAATTCTTGTAATACAAATAATTAGTTCAATCTGTAGCAAAACTTTCTCTTCGTTCATTTATCCAAATTTATTGAACCTTACATCATTTTACAACATTCCAAAAGTAGTTTGAATATATAAACAATGAAATTGACAATGTTCAATCCAAAACACAAGTGCCAACCCTAACAATCAGTTTTGAAGCAAAAGAAGACTGTGAATTGATGATTATACCGGCGCAACTACTAACAATCTCTACTTACCAACAAGTCCAAACAATATACAGTAGATGGCAGCAAAAATGGTGAATGGAATTGACGCGAAAAGTGCACCAAATTTCCCTGTTTGTTTCAGAAATGTGTTGTGTTAGAAAGAGGTGATGAGTTATTTGTTTCTATTGTTCTCTGCCATAGATTAGGGAAATCTTTACTTACCCAAGATTGAGAAGAATATCATGAAACCAGCTGCAATTTGAATGACTCTACGACTCCCGACTGCTTAACCAAATCAGCCAAAAGTTCTGGTACATCCAGCGGTGGCACTTCCTATAACAGAAAAACAAACAGCTTCAAGTGTTGTGAAGGATGCAGGCCTAATCAACTGCACGTTGTATGTGCCCAATGGGTGGCTTAAGTCTCTAAGTGTGTGGTCAACTATGGTGCCATGTGCGGCACTCCAACTGTAAAAAAGCCAGTTGAGAAATTAAACCGTTGCTGCAAAAAGTTCTAATTCATATCTTAGTTAAGCTTTAGTTCAGACTTGAAAGTGGTACTGTCTAATATCAGCAAGCCTAAACGCGAATGTCTACATTTAGTCATTTAGAAGAGGAAGATAAATATGTACCTTTAATTTCTCCCTTAGGATTCACGATAACTTCGGCCTTGTCTGCAAATGAAAGAAAATCGAACGTAAGAACAAGGTAGAATGATATAGAAACAAACAAGACATATCGTGCCAGGCCTGGCGTCTCGTAGAGAATGAAAGAAATTCTCATATAAACCAAAGCATTTGAATATCATGTGTTTGAATCTCTGATTAACTATGTATGTAATAGTCTGTAATGACATTCTATATACAAAATAAGGTATACAGTTATATGTATTTGATGTGTAGGATACCGGAAAGCGCTATAGACTATTTATCATGTCTAAGAATTCACTTGATGCTATACAAATTTACCTGCAATGAGTTCCCATCAAAGCAGCAAAATGCTCTCCCTTGAGATCTGAAGGAAGTGGTGAATCCTGCATTAGTTCAATTCAGAAGTGGAAAAATTAGAGACTGCAAATTTCAACTTAAGATTATGTAAGCTTGATTGTAATATTATGTTCCATTCAGCTAACCCAAATGGACACATTTCTTCCGATTATAAAATAAGCAACTATTTACACAAAAAGAAAGGTTCCAAAGAGCCGGTAAATGATATAAGACCCAAAAGTTGTTTACCATTAATTCTAAGAAGTTGTTTGAAAGTTCAAGTAGCTTACTCTCATATTCAGCCTTGCGACTGATTTTCGATATGAGAAGGCATTGTACCAGGATAGATATGTACCTCGATTCTCCTGTATAAGAGGTCTAGACTTCTAATTGCATCTTTCTCATCCTGGAATGAAGTGCATAAAAACATATTAGCCACAAGAAACAGGGTGAGGAAAAAAACAGTATAAGCATTCATGGGTCAGCAAGCCTGAAAGAAGCCACAAGAAAGTTAGCAATTGAAGTTCAATGATTTAAGACCCAAAAGTTGTTTACCATTAATTCTAAGAAGATGATATACTACTACTATAAGCAGATAGTGTGCATAATTTGTTTTTTGCTTATCATCTCTCTTTTATCAACTCCTTCATAATCTCTATCACAGGGTAAGAAACATGGTCAGTGTTGTGATTAAGAAATCATGTTGTAATACTAACATGAAACAATGAGATTTAGCCTGGCAAACTAGTGTCAGTCTAACAAGAGTCATCTTTTGAAGTTAAATGAAACTCTGCAACATCTGCAATTGCTACCGAAGAAATGAAATCAAAGCAAGAAAGCAAGCAATTTAACATAACATTAAATCTGATGGTGGTTGGTTCACTTTTGGGTGTGCCTCATTTGCTTTTAAGTTGCGGACACATTTGACATGGTGCTAGAACCTTGTTCAAACAATAAGAAAAATAGCCAAGCAAACAGTAATAAACAGCTAAAACTCCACGCTTACATCACGTCGAGCAAGATCAAGGCGATTCCATACAACCATAAGAAAAAGCTCTGTCAGCTCTCCTCTCTCAGCAGCCTCCTCTATTTTCTACATATAGAGAAGCAACCGCAATAGTTAGATTCTTACTTACGACAGCATTGAAATCCTACTAAAAAAAAATCCAACAGACACCACAAATCTGCTCCAATGCGCATAGAGCAAAAATGCAAAAATGAATTCATGACTAAAAAAGTGATGGAAAGGGCAGTCTATGGATATTGTGGTGGCACAAGCTAGATAAACAAGTAGCAGGGAATTATCATAAACCATTTTCTTCACCTGGAAAATCATAAACATTCAATCGAAGTTCTTAAGAATTACCGAAAGCATCATATGTGGAGCGGAACAGTTATGTGCACAATGGAATACACTCTCAAGAACTACCAAACATGAATGTGTCTCCTTCCTTTTGGTGAATAACTTCCTCAATCTTTCCTGCAAAATCTCAGCCAGGTAAAGTACACAACTTAACCTAAAAGACATCTCACAAGATGATATCTAGTGCCAAAGCTGACCAACTTTCTAAAGAAAGTCATAAACCACTAGCATCAAAATCTCAAAGTTAATCATCTAAAGGACATACTAACCTCTAGCTAGAGAGATTTCACTGGATTAAATTTTGATAAAGATTTTTTTTTGTTAAAAACCATTTCCCAACTGATTTGTTAAAATCAATACCTCTTTCAGCATCAGAAACCTAAGTTTCATACGAATCGAGCTCTGTTTGCTCATTCTGTTGAACCCCTTTTTCAATTATTTATCAGAATCTCGATTTCAATTCCATCCCCTTCTTTGATTTCTAGGTGTTTGTCCAGATAATTCCAAAACCTAAAATCAAAATCAAACAATACCAAAATCAAAATTAAACCAAACCCACAATTATAATACCAAATCAAAGAAAAACCCTACGAAGATCTTAACAAAAAAGGCTTGAAATCAAAAGTTGAAATTAGGGTTTTGATTTTATACCTCACCAACGAGACACTCGAGAACAACATCAAGATACATGAGCACTCGAATCACTACGTTGAGTCGTTCGACCTTTTTCATGAAGAATGAAATCAAAGAAGAGAATTTTTTTTTAGGGGTTTCTGCTCTGCGAGAGAAGTTTCGAAGTGGGAGAAAGAAAACTGAGAAAGAAAATGAAGATAAAGGGATTAAATGGAAAATAAGATTTTTATTGACAAGTATACCCTCATTCTTTTAATTTAAGTACCCGCGTTTTCCTTTTCTTTTTATTTCGTTTGGTAATACACTTATGTGCAACGGATATTTCATTTTTTGCAACGGATATTGTTGTGCAACGGCTATATCCGTTGCACATGAAAAAACGGAAGTGTTGCACATGGCAGGATCTGGCGTGGTGCCTGGTATAAGTACAGTCCCCAATTTGAACAAAGTCGGCTACCTAGAAAACACACCCACAACCCATATGGAAAAATTAGTGCAACACGAAAAAAGCACACCCACCCACAATTATAAACAAGAAGCACTTATAACACAACACGAAAAAAAAAATTTCTCCAATCAAGACATAGCAACCCCCAATTGAAATCACAAACAAGA
>JAJJMA010176748.1:0-48125 GCA_023529015.1 Papaver nudicaule
TGCCGGACGGCGGCGCGCAGGCTTGCCACGTCGCCGGCATTCGCAGCACGTGCGTCGAACAACAGCCTGTCGCGCAAGGTTCGGTCGCGCTCGGCCGCATCGAGCAGCCAGTTCCGCAACGCATCCTCGTCGAGCGTCTCCAGATAGTCGCGAATCAGTTCCGCATGGGTCTTGCGTTTGCGTCGCGGACGCGCCGGTTGTTCGAGCGCCTCGTCGTGAAAGACCTCCTCGCCGCTGTTTTCGAGCCACGACAATGCGACAGCCACCGCGTGCTTGCAGAAGGCGCCTTCGTCGCCTACCGGGCAATTGCATGCGTAGCCCAGCCGGCCGTCGTCGCTCACCGCGAACTCGACGTGATAGCGATACGTGCCGCGCACGGTCGCCGACAGCACGCCGCCGCGCTCGGTCAGCCGCGAAACGACGCCGTCGTGAAAATAGGCCTTGCCGCGCGCAAAGGATTGCGGATCGGCCAGCGCTCGGATTTCCGCGAGCGTGATGACCTCCGAGAGGGAAACGTTGCCGGTCATGGGTCGTGACATCGATTCGATCCGATGCCGGAAATTATACAAATACGCGTGGCGAACCGAGGCAGGCGCACCCGCTCAATGCCGCGCGAAACGGATCACGCCATCCGCGTCTTCACTACGCTTCAGTTCCCCCGCGAGCCACAGCAGGTTCAAATGCGCGAGCGCCTCGCCGAGCGCGAACGTCATCTGGTGGATGTCGAGCTCGCGGCGGCGGAACATGATCGGCACGATGTCGGCCGCGCTCATCGGCTGCTCCGCGCACGCGACGCGCACTTCGTCGAGCCGCGCGTCGTGGTGTTCGCGCAGTTGCACGATGCGCGTGCGCACGCCGCGGAACGGCTTGCCGTGCGACGGCAGCACCAGCGTGTCGGGCGCCATCGTCTCGTAGCGGCCGAGCGACTGCAGGTACAGCGCGAGCGGGTTCGCTTCCGGCTCGAGGTCGAACACGGACACGTTCGTCGAGATGCGCGGCAGCACCATGTCGCCGGAGATCAGCACGCCGTCCGCTTCGCTGTGCAGCGCGCAATGTTCAGGCGAATGGCCGTAGCCGGTGACGACGCGCCAGGTGCGCGTGCCGATCGTCACCGCGTCGCCTTCGCGCAGGCGCCGGTAGCGCGGCGGCACGGCCGGCACGAGATCCGAGTAGTAGCTGCGGCGGTTGCGCAGCTTGTCGAGCGCGGCCGGATCGGTCAGCCCGTGGCGCGCGAAATGATCGGCGGCGGCCGCGCCGCCCGCGTTCGAGCCGTTGCCGGCCGCCATCAGGCAGCCGAA
This sequence comes from Papaver nudicaule, assembly GCA_023529015.1. Lineage (NCBI taxonomy): Eukaryota > Viridiplantae > Streptophyta > Magnoliopsida > Ranunculales > Papaveraceae > Papaver > Papaver nudicaule. Next base: position 1,299 of record JAJJMA010176748.1, read on the forward strand.
CAGGTATTCGCCGAGCGTCATCCACAGCCGCACGTTCCAGCGGCCCCGGTCGCCGCCTTCGCACAGCCAGTTCGCGAGGCCGAAGTGATCGGGGTGGCAGTGCGTGACGAGCACGCGCAGCACCGGCAGGCCGTCGAGATGCGTGTCGAAGATCTGCTCCCAGTGCGTGCGGATCGCGTCCGACGAGATCCCGCAATCGACGATCGTCCAGCCGGCCTGCCCGTCGATCTCGTCGCGCAGCAGCCAGAGGTTGATGTGGTCGAGCGAGAACGGCAGCGGCATGCGCAGCCAGCGCACGCCGGGTGCGACCTCGAACGTGTCGCCCGCGGCGGGCAGCGTATCGGCGAAGGGATAGTCGAGTTGGTGTTCCAGTGCGTTCATCGGTGGGGCGTCTCGTCGTTATCGGTGCGAATGCGCGCCGGCGGCAGCCGGCGGCGGGCGTTGCGTCGATTCTATCGCCGTCCCGCGAAACACGTGCCCGGCCGCCGCCGGCCCGTCAAAAAAAGTTCGTGTCAGAATCGGCCCCGTACCCGTATCTTTACGCGAAGATGCCCCGAACGGCGCCCAACGACGGATAACCCGCCGTTTGCCGGCCGGCCACGCGTCGCCGCAAAGTCCTTGAATCGCCCGCTTGGGCGCTAAAATGACGAGTGCTTACAGCCCCTCCTGAACGAGCCTGCACGCGATGAATCACTTCCCCAAACTGCTGTCGTCGCAGATCGGTTTCGACGTCGCGCAGACGATGCTCGAATACTTCGATCGCCACTACCGGATCTTCCGCGAAGCGGCCGTCGAGGCCAAGACGCTGTTCGAGCACACCGACTGGCACGGGCTGCAGCGGCTCGCGCGCGAGCGGATCACGTCGTACGACGAGCGCGTGCAGGAATGCGTCGAGGTGCTGGAAGACGAATACGACGCGGAGAACATCGACGACGAAGTCTGGCAGCAGATCAAGCTGCACTACATCGGCCTGCTCACGTCGCATCGCCAGCCCGAATGCGCGGAGACGTTCTTCAATTCGGTGTGCTGCAAGATCCTGCACCGCTCGTATTTCAGCAACGATTTCATCTTCGTGCGCCCGGCGATCTCGACCGAGTATCTCGAGAACGACGAGCCGGCCGCGAAACCGACCTACCGTGCGTACTACCCGGGCACCGACGGGCTCGCGGTCACGCTCGAGCGCATCGTCACGAACTTCCAGCTCGACCCGCCGTTCGAGGATCTCGAGCGCGACATCGCGTGCGCGATGCAGGCAATCCACGACGAATTCGGCCACTTCGACGCCGCGCCGAATTTCCAGATCCACGTGCTGTCGTCGCTGTTCTTCCGCAACAAGAGCGCGTACATCATCGGCCGCATCATCAATGCCGACCGCCTGCTGCCGTTCGCGGTACCGCTCCGCCACGTGCGCCCGGGCCTGCTCGCGCTCGATACCGTGCTGCTGCGCCGCGACCTGCTGCAGATCATCTTCAGCTTCTCGCACTCGTACTTCCTCGTCGACATGAACGTGCCGTCGGCGTACGTCGAGTTCCTGTGCACGATCATGCCCGGCAAGCCGAAGGCCGAGATCTACACGTCGGTCGGCCTGCAGAAGCAGGGCAAGAACCTGTTCTATCGCGACCTGCTGCACCACCTGTCGCATTCGAGCGACCGCTTCATCATCGCGCCCGGGATCAAGGGCCTCGTGATGCTCGTGTTCACGCTGCCGTCGTTCCCGTACGTGTTCAAGATCATCAAGGATCACTTCCCGCCGCCGAAGGAAACGACGCGCGCGCAGATCATGGAGAAGTACCAGCTCGTGAAGCGCCACGACCGCCTCGGGCGGATGGCCGACACGCTCGAGTATTCGAGCGTCGCGCTGCCGCTCGCGCGGCTCGACCACGCGCTCGTGCGCGAGCTGGAGAAGGAAGTGCCGTCGCTGCTCGAATACGAGGACGACAATCTCGTGATCAGGCACCTGTACATCGAGCGCCGGATGACGCCGCTGAACCTGTACCTGCAGAACGGCACCGACGCGGATGTCGAGCACGGCGTGAAGGAGTACGGCAATGCGGTGAAGGAGCTGATGAAGGCGAACATCTTCCCCGGCGACATGCTGTACAAGAACTTCGGCGTCACGCGCCACGGCCGCGTCGTGTTCTACGACTACGACGAGATCGAGTACCTGACCGACTGCAACGTGCGCCGCGTGCCGGCGCCGCGCAACGAGGAAGACGAGCTGTCCGGCGAACCGTGGTATACCGTCGGCCCGCACGACATCTTTCCGGAGACCTACGGGCCGTTCCTGCTCGGCGACCCGCGCGTGCGGGACGTGTTCATGAAGCATCACGCGGACTTTTTCGATCCCGCGCTGTGGCAGGCCAGCAAGGACAAGCTGCTGCAGGGCGAATTGCCCGATTTTTATCCGTACGACGCGGCGCTGCGTTTTTTGCGTGCGCTACCCGGAGCACTTCCGCGCGACGGACCAGAACGACGACGCAGGCGACGCGCAGCGCGCCGCCTGACGCCGGTTACACCGAACCCGCTATCGACCCGATTTCCGAAACACGGAAGCCACACCGATGAACACCCCAGTCAACCCGCTCTCGCACCTGTTCGACAACAACGACGCCTGGGTCAGGCGCAAGCTCGCCGACGATCCCGAGTTCTTCACGCGCCTCGCCGACCAGCAGGCGCCGGAATATCTGTGGATCGGCTGCTCGGATTCGCGCGTGCCGGCGAACCAGATCATCGGCTTGCCGCCGGGCGAAGTGTTCGTGCATCGCAATATCGCGAACGTCGTCGTGCACAGCGACCTGAACTGCCTGTCGGTGATCCAGTTCGCGGTCGACATCCTGCGCGTGAAGCACATCATGGTCGTCGGCCACTACGGCTGCTCGGGCGTGAACGCGGCGCTGCACAACCGCCGCGTCGGCCTCGCGGACAACTGGCTGCATCACGTGCAGGACGTGCGCGAACGCCACGCGGCGCTGCTCGACGAATGGCCGGTCGGCGAAGCGCGCTATCGCCGCCTGATCGAGTTGAATTCGATCGAGCAGGTCGTCAACGTGTGCCGTACGACGATCGTCAACGACGCATGGGCACGCGGCCAGTCGCTCACCGTGCACGGGCTCGTGTACGGCGTGCACGACGGCCGGATGCGCAACCTCGGGATGGCCGTGTCGAACTTCGGCGCGCTCGACGAAACCTACAAGCGCTGCGTGGCCGCACTCACCGCGGGCGGTCAGCATGCGCCCGACAACGACATGGTCGCGGCCGATGCCGCGCAAATGAACGAAGTCGCGCAGTCGGTGGTCGATACGCTGAAGCCCTGCACGGGCGCGGAGTAATCACGCGTTCCGCGTCGGCGGCAACGCAACCGCGCCGGGCATCGAACTGATCTGACGCCGTCACCACGGCACTGCAAAGGAGCTGTGAACATGAAAACCGTACTGATCGTCGGCGCATCGCGCGGCCTCGGCCGCGAATTCGTCCGGCAATACCGGCGCGACGGCTGGAACGTGATCGCCACCGCGCGCGACGACGCGTCGCTCGCCGCGCTGCGCGCGCTCGGCGCACAAGCGCATGCGCTCGACATCGCGCAGCCCGAGCAGATCGCGGCGCTCGGCTGGAAGCTCGACGGCGAACGGCTCGATGCGGCCGTGCTCGTGTCGGGCGTCTACGGGCCGCGCACCGAAGGCGTCGAGACGATCACCGCCGAGGATTTCGACGCGGTGATGCACACGAACGTGCGCGGGCCGATGCAGTTGCTGCCGATCCTGCTGCCGCTCGTCGAGGATGCGCGCGGCGTGCTGGCCGTCGTGTCGAGCCGGATGGGCAGCATCGCCGAGGCGACCGGCACGACCGGCTGGCTGTATCGCGCAAGCAAGGCCGCGCTGAACGACGTGCTGCGCATCGCGTCGCTGCAGACGCGCCACGCCGCATGCCTCTCGCTGCACCCCGGCTGGGTGCGCACCGACATGGGCGGCGCGCAGGCCGCGATCGATCCGGAAACCAGCGTGACCGGCATGCGCCGCGTGATCGCCGAAGCCGGCGCGGACGTGTCGCAGGCGAACGGCCGTTTCTTCCAGTACGACGGCATCGAGCTGAGCTGGTAAGCCGAACCGACAACCCAGCGTCGTTAATTCCCGTTTCGCATGATTTTGAACCGACCTGACGCGTGCCCGTGCGGCGGCGCGTCCCCCGCTCCCGCCGGCAAAGCGCCGGCCCCGCGCTATGCGGCCTGCTGCGGCCGCTTCATCGACGGCGGCGAAGCCGCGCCGACCGCGCTCGAATTGATGCGTTCGCGGTACAGCGCGTACGTGCTCGGCGCGACCGGCTACCTGCGCGCGACGTGGGCCGCGCGCACCTGCCCGCCCGATCTCGACACCGACCCCGACGCGCCCGACGCGCCGCGCTGGCTCGGCCTCGCGGTAACACGCCATGCGCCGCTCGACGAACGGCACGCGGAGGTCGAATTCGTGGCCCGCTACAAGGTTGGCGGACGCGCTTACCGGCTCCACGAGACCAGCCGTTTCGAGCGCGACGAGCACGGTTTCTGGCGCTATGTCGACGGCGAAGTAAGTGAACGCTGACAAATAGTTGCTGTGTCAGACGCCGGGTAATTCCCGCATTGCACAACCCGATTTTGTCGGGCTACGATGGCCGTCAGATTGGTCAAGTTGCATGGCAGGGCTTACGAATGGCGTTCAGCAAGGTATTGGTGGGATGGATGGCGGCTTGTGCGCTGTCGGCCGCTCAGGCCGGTACGCTGCCGAACGCCAATACGGGTACCGGCCCCGCCAGCGGGTCGCTCGCCCACGCCGAACGCTTCGACTACGGCAACTCGAACCTGCCGCAGGTCGCGGCCGGCCTCAACGAGCAAGTCCTCCGCATTCCCGCCGATGCTTCGGGCTCCGTCACGCTCGAGGCGACGCTCTTCAAGCCGGACGGCCCCGGCCCGTTCCCGCTCGTCGTCTTCAACCACGGCAAGAACACCGGCGATCTCCATCTGCAGCCGCGCAGCCGGCCGCTCGCGTTCGCACGCGAATTCGTGCGCCGCGGCTATGCGGTGATCGCGCCGAACCGCCAGGGCTTCGCCGGTTCGGGCGGCACGTACCAGCAGGAAGGCTGCAACGTCGGCAAGAACGGCCTCGCGCAGGCCGGCGACGTCGACGCGACGGTGCGCTACATGTCGCGCCAGTCGTACGTCGATGCATCGCGCATCGTCGTCGCCGGCACGTCGCACGGCGGCCTCGTGTCCGTCGCGTACGGCACCGAAGCCGCACCGGGCGTGCGCGGCATCATCAACTTCTCCGGCGGGCTGCGCCAGGATCTGTGCGACGGCTGGCAGCGCAACCTCGTCGACGCATTCGACCAGTACGGCGCGCGCACGGCCGTGCGGTCGCTGTGGCTGTACGGCGACAACGATTCGGTGTGGACGCCCGGGCTCGTCGCGCAAATGCACGACGCGTACGTGTCGCACGGCACGCAGGCCCAGTTCATCGATTTCGGCCGCTACAAGGACGACGCGCACCGGCTGATCGTCGATCGCGACGGCGTGCCGGTCTGGTGGCCGGCCGTCAACGCGTTCCTCGAGAAGCTGAACCTGCCGACCTCGGTGCGCTATGCGGTCGCCAACCCGCACGAGCCGAAGGCTACCGGCTATGCGGCCATCGACGCGGTCAACGCGGTGCCGTATGTCGACGAAGCCGGCCGCGAAGGCTATCGCCGCTTCCTGAACCAGCATCCGAGCCGCGCGTTCGCGGTGTCCTCGGAAGGCGCGTGGTCGTGGGCCGAAGGCGGCGACGACCCGATGGCGCTCGCGCTCGACAACTGCGCGAAACAGGGCGCGGGCGCGTGCCGGTTGTATGCGGTCAACGACCGCGTCGTGTGGAACTCGAACACGACGCAGACGGCCGACAACGGCGACGGCAACACGCACGACACCGACACCCACGCGCTGGCTTCGCGCTGACGCGCGGCGGCGCGACCATTTCACGCGGTCACCGCCAGCAATGGCAAAACCCTCGAAGATTTCTGTTTTCCTGAGTTTGCTTTTGGAAAACAGACTCGAAGGTCTATCAAAACATTCCACACTTCGGGCGTCACCGCACAAGGCCCTATCCCCCTACTGTCCGGCACGTGTCAGGAATAAGGTTCCCTAGTACCAATAATTCGGAAGGCATACGTGCCGTCTTGGTTCATGACGCCGCGGCAACACCGCAGCTCAGTTGCCAATAGGCGAACGCAACGCTCGAGGGCGCGATAACTCAACCGATGCACCCCACCTACAGCGTGACGGGCACCGCCTAGCGCCCTATCACCTGTTCTATGGTGAGAATTCGTGCGTCACCTAAATCGACGATCATCCGACAGACGCTCGATCACCTCTCAGACAATCTGTCGCCCGATTGGCAATCAAGACCCCAGCATGTCGCCTTCGTTCGCGGCTCATCGCCCCGCGAAAATGCGCAGCTTCAGACGCATCTGCAGTTCGACGTTGCCTGGGGAAATATCGCCACGAAATTTCATACGTGTCTCATAGACATTCGGCACCCCGATAGCGAATCTCCCATGTGGGGAAATCCACGGCCCCCTTGCATGCTGTGAGCCTCTCCATCGCAAGATCACGTCGTTCGTCATCTTGAGCGGTCAACCCGTCAAGACCGGCGGCGTGATCGGTCGCGGCAATCGCTTAGGCATGGACGGTAACCCGCTGCCTGGCGAGCCCACCGATCCGACTGACCTGCCGCTCTCCGAGTAGTCCCCAAGGAATCCACCTATGCTCATCAGCTTTCCTTTCTTGCGCGCGCCTCGACCGCGGACCGACGACGACCAGAACGACGGGACATTCGGTCTGGGGGAAAAGAGCGGCAAAGGCGCCTTCCCGGTCAGCCACCAGTTCGGCTGGCATGGCGGCGTGCACCTAGTGGCGCCGGGCGGCGACGCGAATCCAGAGCCGGTGCGTGCTATCGCCGATGGTGAAATCGTCTTCGGCCGCCCCAGCGCACCCAAGCCGAAGACCACGCCCACCGGCGAAGAACGCGACGCCAACCCCCTGTACTACTACACCGGCTGGACCAGCAACGGCGTTGTCATCCTCAAGCACCGAACCGAAATCGGCGAGGGTGTCGAGGTTGTGTTCTATTCGATCTACCAGCATCTGAGCACCGTGGCGAAGGCGGACTGGAAGAGCGGCGACAAGGTGTATCGCAAGGACCCTATCGGCAAGGCCGGCGACATCTACGGCAAGCGCAACCGCATCCACTTCGAAATCGTCGCAGACAAAGCGAACGTGGAGCAGTTAATGGGGCGTAGCGAAGGCAAATTGGAGGTCGCCGAAGGGCGGCGCAACTGTGTCTGGGGCGACATGCACATCGTGGTTCCCGCCGGCGTGCCCCTGTACGCGGTCAATCCTCGTACCGAAACCCGGAAATATGTTGTGCGCGCCTTCAATTCCACCGTAGGCGCCGCCAACGATACGCTCGAAAGCGTCGCGCAGCGCTTCCGCACTACGCCGGCGCGCATTCTCGCGCTCAACGGCAAGACCGAGGCGCAAGCTGGCGATTGGTGGCCGAGGGTCACCGGCGCTTACCAAGCGGCCATGGCATCAGCCCCGCAATCAGGAAAGAAGCCGCTTGCCTTGCCCACGAATGCACAGCGCACCATCCGCGTGCCTGCGGTCTACGGAGCGGCGGCCGCGACGCCTCCCGATGGTCTGACCGCCGAAGTGTGGCCGCAGTGGACGGTACAGCCCATCAGCCGAACAAAGGAAGCACTGATCGTCACACTGAGCGAGGTGCGCGGCGACATTACCGTGACCACGCGTGACGTCAACGGTGAGCACCAGGGTAGCGAATCTGAGACCAAAGGGGGCTATAACCTTTACAAGACAGCGGTGGACACCTACCCCGGATGCCCCAGCGCTGGCTACGAGATGCTGCGCTTCGGACGCATCCTTGGGCCCGATGCGCCCGCCGCGACAGACCTGCACGAAGGCCGCCTGCCGCACTTCCGCAAGATCGCCATCGACGCGAGCACGACCGCCTTCGTCGACCTCAACTGCGCGGGTGTCAAGGTCTACAGCGACGCCGACTTTCCCCACTGGCAGGGTTGGACCTTTATTGATGACGATACCGACGGCAATAGCCGCTGCGACTCGATGCAATTGCTTGATCTGATCGAGCCCCGCCTCCCAACACTGCATCCCGTTCCGGGTTTGCCGAGTCCTGGCGAAGTGGCGCAAGGCGCCGCCACCGTCATCGACGCCGCTACCGAATATCGTGGTCGACTGATTCGCGCCTACGCTAAAGCGCAGACCGGCGAAATGCGCGAGCGCTTGAGTTACTGCGTGGTCAAGATGCCCAGCGAATGGGCACGGGACGATTTCGACAAGCGCTGGGACTGGCTGAAAGGCGTCGAAGGGCAGAGCCCGGTCACCAATATCCTGTTCCCAATTTGTCTGGGCGACCCGGCGTATGAAAGGCTCAAACGCCATCACCATGCCTTGGCGTTTTGGGAGGACGCAGTGACGAAAGGGCTGACACTGGATAAAGAGCATTATCACTTTCATCCGACGAAATTCATCAATACATTTCAAAAATGCGATTGGCTTAGTTTACGGGAGCAAACACAATTGCTACCACGTTCGTCGATGCCTGATGCCGGCGGTGCTAATCTATCATGGACTGAGAGCAGAAAGCGGCTTCTTTCAGGAAACTCAACTGGATCAGTAACCTCGCCTCGCGGCCTCGGATTATCAATAAACCATACATTCAGAAAATATGGCTTCAGCACACCGCTGCGCCGAGCCCATTTTCTCGCCCAGTGCTTCAAGGAGTCGGGAGCTTTAAAATGGACGGCAGAACTAGGGGATGCTGCTTATTTTAGAAAAATGTACGAAGTATACACATCCGAAGAGGCTGCCAATGATTTCGACAATAGGCGCCAGTGGTTAGCCGCGATGGGTTTTTTAAAAAACCGAGATCGCTCGACTTATATAACGAAGCGTCCAGAAGAAATTCGCCAAAAAGCACTTGGCGGAGGGAATGTTCAAGTTGGAGATGGCGCTCGATTTCGTGGACGAGGCTTGATTCACCTTACTTGGCGCAATGGATATCGTGATTATGGCAAGTATCGAAATCTCGATTTCACTACCGATCCAAATCCTGAACGAATTCAGTCAGATGCGGAATTAGCCGCGGACAGTGCAGGCTATTTCTGGGTAATGAGGGGTATTCACCACAGTGCGGACCGTGGGGCCACCAATGATGATGTTAAGCGTTGTTTCTCGCTCGTCGGAGGAGCTGGTGGTCTTGCGGAGCGCCAACAGTTCTTTCGATATACATACTTTTTATTGAGCGACTTCCCAGATATGCCAATCGAGAGCGGGCTGAAGCGCCAGCTTGAGGAGTGATGATGTCCAATGTGTTAAGGTCGATCGCACGATATATCGGCATAAGCCTCTGGCTATCAGCGATGTCAACCGAAGCTATCGCTTCAACGCCCTTAGAACAGCTAGCGATTAGCCCAGATAAAGCTATGGAGTGCGGCATGCAAATTTCCGCCCCAAAGGTTGAAAATATTTATGACCACCCCTTACAGCTTGATTGCCGCGAATCGGACGTTATAAATGGCGCGATCTACAATATTGTAAAAATTGATTATCAGTTTGACCCCAATAGACGCAGAATCAGCGACAATTTGTCGTTCTATATTTCAAGAAATGATATCTCGAAATCATCCTCGAAGCTGATTGGGTATTTCTTTGATATAGAGGGCAATCTGATTTCGAATCAGCACTCAAAAATCACAATAAAGCGATCGAACCGGACGTACTGTGGACTTCGCGCGACGACAACTATCCGCCCAATTCTTGGACTGAATTGGCATGGATGGATTGCCGAAGACAGCTACACCGGGAGAATTCCCAAGGGTTGCGAATCGCCGGTAGAGTATTCCTCCCAGTATCGCTGCGTCAGCATGGTTTTCGGGAATAAAAAAATGAGTGCGGCGATGACTCAGACATGTCTTCTCCGGAAGCGGGAATTCAACCTTCAACAAGGACTGAGCTATGAGCTTTTCGTGGATATGCTGAAAACACTTAGATTTATGGATGAGTGAGCTTGTACGGATCAACTGCCGCTAATAACGAAACCAGACTAAATGCACATGAGACGACTTCGACAAGCATCGTGGATAACTGAAAGACGCCGAAGGAGAGAATTCGGCCGCTCATGTCGTGTTTTCGATTTGCCTAGACGGCCTGATGTGCACTGACCCTACGTTACACCTCGCTCCGCCAATAAAGTAGCGCACGGACATGAAGCGCGAGTCGAGGACGGTGCCATGAACCGATCAGCATGAAAGTTCTCGATACTGCTAACGTCTAACAACGTCAGCGGCGCCACAACTTCACTCTGGCGCCCTCCTTCGATCCCCGATTTTTCTCGATCGCGCCGCGCCCCGTCCCGCGATTTTTTTCTGTCAGGGGGGCTCACTCGAACGTCGTCATCTGCGCGCATTTCTGGGCATCTGAACCGTACCGTCCCGAGCCGCGCCGATCTGCGCCGAACTCCCGCCGGGCAAGGCTTTGCGGCGTTTGTAACCGCTAGTGCAACGTGTCGCGGAACACGCTAATCTCAGCGCGTTTTGGAATCTGCCGCGCGGCATCCCGTCGATGCCGCGCGGCCGTTTTATCCTTCGGAGTTGCCTTGAGTACGCCAGCCACCGACGACTGGGTCGCGCGCAGCCTGCGCGCGGTCTGGCATCCCTGCACCCAGATGAAGCACCACGAGCGCCTGCCGCTGATCCCGGTCGCGCGCGGCGCGGGCCTGTGGCTGTACGACCGCGACGGCCGTCGTTACTTCGACGCAATCAGCTCGTGGTGGGTCAACCTGTTCGGCCATGCGAACCCGGACATCAACGCGGCGCTGAAGGACCAGCTCGACACGCTCGAGCACGCGATGCTCGCCGGCTGCACGCACGAGCCCGCGATCGAGCTCGCCGAGCGGCTGCACGCGCTCACGGCGCGCACGCTCGGCCATGCGTTCTTCGCGTCGGACGGCGCATCGGCCGTCGAAATCGCGCTGAAGATGAGCTTCCACGCGTGGCGCAACCGCGGCCGCGCGAACAAGCAGGAATTCGTCTGCGTCGCGAACAGCTATCACGGCGAGACGATCGGCGCGCTCGGCGTGACCGACGTCGCGCTGTTCAAGGATGCGTACGACCCGCTGATCCGCCATGCGCACGTCGTCGCGTCGCCCGATGCGCGCGGCGCGCTGCCGGGCGAGACGGCCGCCGACGTCGCGGGCCGCGCGCTCGCGGACGTGCGGCGCCTGTTCGTCGAACGCGGCGACCGGATCGCCGCGCTGATCGTCGAGCCGCTGGTGCAGTGCGCGGCCGGCATGGCGATGCACGATCCGTCGTACGTGCGCGGGCTGCGCGCGCTGTGCGACGAATTCGGCGTGCACCTGATCGCCGACGAGATCGCGGTCGGCTGCGGCCGCACGGGCACCTTCTTCGCGTGCGAGCAGGCCGGCGTCTGGCCCGATTTCCTGTGCCTGTCGAAAGGCATCAGCGGCGGCTACCTGCCGCTGTCGCTCGTGCTCACGCGCGACGACGTGTTCGCGGCGTTCTACGACGACGACACGACGCGCGGCTTCCTGCACTCGCATTCGTACACGGGCAACCCGCTCGCGTGCCGCGCGGCGGTCGCGACGCTCGACCTGTTCGCACGCGACGACGTGCTCGCGCAAAACGCGCGCAAGTCGGCGGCGATGCGCGCCGCGCTCGCGCCGCTCGACGCGCACCCGCAGGTGCGCCACCTGCGCGAACGCGGCACGCTGTTCGCATTCGACGTCGCGCTCGACGGCGACGCGGCGCGCGGCTTCTCGCGGCGCTTCTTCGAACGCGCGCTCGAACGCGAACTGCTGCTGCGCCCGATCGGCACGACCGTGTACCTGATGCCGCCGTACGTGATGGGCGACGACGACATCGCGTGGCTCGCGCAGCACACGCGCGACACGCTCGATGCAACGCTCGCGGAGATCACGCAATGACGATGCCCCTGCTCGACACCCTGCAGCGCGGCCTCGCCGATCTCGACGCGCAAGGGCTGCGCCGCGTGCGCCGCATCGCCGATACCGCGTGCGACGCGCGCATGACCGTCAACGGCCGCGAGATCGTCGGCTTCGCGAGCAACGACTACCTCGGTCTCGCCGCGCATCCGGCGCTCGTCGCCGCGTTCGCCGAAGGCGCGCAGCGCTACGGCTCGGGCAGCGGCGGCTCGCACCTGCTCGGCGGCCATTCGCGCGCGCACGCGACGCTCGAGGACGAACTCGCGGGCTTCTCGGGCGGCTTCTCCGACGCGCCGCGCGCGCTGTACTTCAGCACCGGCTACATGGCGAACCTCGCCGCGATGACGGCGCTCACCGGCAAGGGCGCGACGATCTTCTCCGACGCGCTGAACCACGCCTCGCTGATCGACGGCATGCGGCTGTCGCGCGCGAACGTGCAGGTCTACCCGCATGCGGACACGGCCGCGCTCGCCGCGCTGCTCGACGCGTCGGATGCCGAAACGAAGCTGATCGTCAGCGACACCGTGTTCAGCATGGACGGCGACGTCGCGCCGCTCGCCGAACTCGTCGCGCTGGCCGAACGCCACGGCGCCTGGCTCGTCGTCGACGATGCGCACGGCTTCGGCGTGCTCGGCCCGCAGGGCCGCGGTGCGCTCGCGGCCGCCGCGCTGCGTTCGCCGCATCTCGTCTACGTCGGCACGCTCGGCAAGGCGGCCGGCGTCGCGGGCGCGTTCGTCATCGCACACGAGACCGTGATCGAATGGCTGATCCAGCGCGCGCGCAGCTACATCTTCACGACGGCCGCGCCGCCGGCCGTCGCGCATGCGGTCTCGGCCAGCCTGAAGGTGATCGCGGGCGACGAAGGCGACGCGCGACGCGCGCACCTCGCCGCGCTGATCGAGCGCACGCGTGCGCTGCTGCGCAGCACGCGCTGGCAGCCGGTCGATTCGCACACGGCCGTGCAGCCGCTCGTGATCGGCAGCAACGACGCGACGCTCGCGGCGATGCGCGCGCTCGACGCGCACGGCCTGTGGGTGCCCGCGATCCGGCCGCCGACGGTGCCCGCCGGCACGTCGCGGCTGCGCGTGTCGCTGTCGGCCGCGCATTCGTTCGACGATCTGGCGCGGCTAGAAACCGCGTTGATCGAGGCCAGCGAAGCGAGCGAGGCAGCAGCATGACAGCCCCGCTCTCGCTCTTCGTCACCGGCACCGACACCGAAATCGGCAAGACCTTCGTGTCGGCCGCGATGCTGCACGGCTTCGCGCGGCACGGCCTGCGCGCGGCCGCGCTGAAGCCGGTCGCGGCCGGCGCGTACGAACGGGACGGCGTCTGGCACAACGAGGACGCCGACCAGCTCGACGCGGCCGCGAACGTCGTGCTGCCGCCCGAACTGCGCACGCCGTTCCTGCTGAAGGCACCCGCCGCGCCGCACATCGTCGCCGCGCAGGAAGGCGTGACGCTCGACATCGACACGATCGTCGCGTGCCACCGCGAGGCGCTGACGCGCGCGGATATCGTCGTCGTCGAAGGCGCCGGCGGGTTTCGCGTGCCGCTGAACGACACGCAGGACCTGGCCGATCTCGCGGTCGCGCTCGGCGTGCCGGTCGTGCTGGTGGTCGGCGTGCGGCTCGGCTGCATCAGCCACGCGCTGCTGACCGCCGACGCGATTCGCCAACGCGGCCTCACGCTCGCGGGCTGGGTCGCGAACCACGTCGACCCGGCGATGTCGTATCCGGACGAAAACGTCGCAACGATCCGCGACTGGCTCGCGCGCGAGCACCGCGCGCCGCTCATCGGCCGCATCCCGCACATGGCGCCGGCCGCCCCCGAATCCGCCGCGGCGAAGCTCGACATCGCCGCGCTCGTCGAGTCGCTGCGCACCGCGCAGCACTGACCCAACCGATCCCCCAATCCCGCCCAGGACAGGAAAACGAAATGACCCAAGCCCAGACCGCCGCCGTGCAACCCGATGCGATTCCCGTGGCTGCACCGGCCTCGCAGCGCTGGCGCGTCGCCGATGTCGTCGCGCTGTTCGCACTGCCGTTCAACGACCTGATCTTCCGCGCGCAGCAGGTGCATCGCGAGCACTTCGACGCAAACGCGGTGCAGCTGTCGACGCTGCTGTCGATCAAGACCGGCGGCTGCGAGGAAGATTGCGGCTACTGCTCGCAGTCGTCGCATCACGACACGGGCCTGAAGGCCGAGAAGCTGATGGACGTCGACACGGTGCTCGACGCCGCGCGCGCGGCAAAGGCGAACGGCGCAAGCCGCTTCTGCATGGGCGCCGCGTGGCGCAACCCGAAGGAACGCCACATGCCGGCGCTGACCGAGATGGTGCGCGGCGTGAAGGAACTCGGCCTCGAGACCTGCATGACGCTCGGCATGCTCGAGGACGAACAGGCGCAGCAGCTCGCCGACGCGGGCCTCGACTACTACAACCACAACCTCGACACGTCGCCGGAGTTCTACGGCCAGGTGATCTCGACGCGCACCTACCAGGACCGCCTCGACACGCTCGACCGCGTGCGCGATGCGGGTATCAACGTGTGCTGCGGCGGCATCATCGGGATGGGCGAGTCGCGCCGCGAGCGCGCGGGCCTGATCTCGCAGCTCGCCAACCTGAACCCGTATCCGGAATCGGTGCCGATCAACAACCTCGTCGCGATCGAAGGCACGCCGCTCGAAGGCACCGCGCCGCTCGACCCGTTCGAGTTCGTGCGCACCATCGCGGTCGCGCGCATCACGATGCCGAAGGCCGTCGTGCGCCTGTCGGCCGGCCGCGAGCAGCTCGACGACGCGATGCAGGCGATGTGCTTCCTCGCCGGCGCGAACTCGATGTTCTACGGCGACCAGCTGCTGACGACCAGCAACCCGCAGACGCAGCGCGACCGCGCGCTGTTCGAGCGCCTCGGCATCCGCGCGAGCCAGGCCGACGCATTGTCGGAAAACGCGTAAGCGAAACGGCGGCCGGCGGGCCGCGCGTGCAAACGAAAAAGCCGGGACATTTCCCGGCTTTTTTGCATCCGCACCGGCCGCTCAGGCGGCACCACCCAGCGCCCGCGGCTCCATGAACGTGTGCCGGAAGTAGTCGCGCACCGCGTGCATCGCCGGGCTCAGCTCGATGTTCTTGCGCCACGCGAGGCCCACGCTCATCGGCGGCACCGGGTCGCGCAGCACGATCGTCTCGATGCGCCGCCCCTCCAGCGACCACGGGCGATACACCATGTCCGACAGGATCGCGACGCCGCTGCCGTTCGCGACCATGCTGCGCACGGCCTCGACCGACGACGTGCGCAGGATCACGTTCGGCCGGTACGGCGTCTCGTTCCAGTAGCGCAGCGCCGTCTGCCCGGCTTCGTCCACCGTCAGCATCACGAACGGCTCGCGCGCGACCTCGGCGAACGTGACGCTCTCGCGCTTGAGCAGCGGATGATGCGCGCCGACCCACAGCCTGCGCACCGAATGGATCACGGGCTCCAGCACGAGCGCCGGGTTCGACACGTTCGACGTCAGCAGCACGGCCATGTCGTAGCGGCCCGCGATCAATCCCTCCTCGATCGACTCGCGGTTCAGCTCGTGCAGGTGGATCGTCAGCCGCGGATAGAGCGTGTTCAGCCGCAGGACGTGATGCGGCAGGAAGTAGCCGAGCACCGTGTAGCTGGCGGCGATCGCGAGCGTGCCCGTCAGCGTGCTTTCGAGGTTCGGGATCCGCATCGCTTCATCGACCGACGACAGGATCGTGTACGCGTGATTGAGAAAGCGCCGCCCGGTGTCGGTCAGCGTCACGCCCGCCGACGTGCGCAGGAACAGTTGCGTGCCGAGACTGTCCTCCAGCTCCCTGATCGCGCTCGTCACGGCCGACTGCGAGATGGTGAGCTGGATCGCCGCCTGCGAAATCTGTCCGAGCTCGGCGGTCGCGACGAAGTACTTGAGCTGTCTGAGGGTCAGGGCCATGTGTGGTCGAACACCGATGAGGGCACGACAAACATCATATCAACCGTTCCACCGACGCCAATCCGATGCCGGCGAAGCGCGCCGCGCCCAGCTCCGGCGGTGCTGTGCGGCCGATCCGGGAGGTATCTGAAAAATCGATACCGTCGCATACAAAAATAGAACTATTTTGACGCACCCCACGCGGCTAACCTCCGTTCAACACGGTTTCGCGCTGCGCCGCCGCGCACGCGAACCGGAGAACCTGGAGGAACGAACCGTATGAGGAAGCACAGCGTCGACCTGAATTCCGACATGGGCGAAGGCTTCGGCCCGTGGACGATCGGCGACGGCGTCGACGAGCAGATCATGCCGCTCATCAGCTCGGCGAACATCGCCACCGGCTTTCATGCCGGCGACCCGAACATCATGGCGCGCACGGTGCAACTCGCGCGCGACGCCGGCGTCGGCATCGGCGCGCATCCCGGCTTTCGCGACCTCGTCGGCTTCGGCCGCCGCACGATCGCCGAAACGCCGCAAGCGCTCGTCAACGACATCCTGTACCAGCTCGGCGCGCTGCGTGAGTTCGCGCGCCTGAACGGCGTGAGCCTGCAGCACGTGAAGCCGCACGGCGCGCTCTACATGCACGCGGCGGCCAGCGAGGCGTTCTCGCGGCTGCTGATCGAGACGCTGCAGCGCGTCGACCCCGGCCTGTGGCTGTACTGCATGGAAGCATCGGTCACCTACCGCGTCGCCGCCGAATACGGCCAGCCGGTGATCCGCGAGTTCTACGCGGATCGCGACTACGACCGCAGCGGCTCGATCGTGTTCACGCGCCGTGTCGGGCGCCTCGACCCGCACCAGGTCGCCGACAAGGTGCTGCGCGCGTGCCTCGACGGCAAGGTGCGCACGATCGACGGCGACGACATCGACATCGATTTCGATTCGGTCTGCATCCACAGCGACACGCCGGGCGCGCTCGATCTCGTGCGCGCAACACGCGACGCGCTGGTCCGCGAAGGCATCCGCACCGCCGGACCGCAGCCGCTCGCCGCTCACCACTGATACCGATTCAAGGAGACCCACGATGGCATTGCACGATATCGTCAGCCCGCTGCCGGGCACCTTCTACCGGCGCCCGTCGCCCGATGCGGACTACTACGTCGCGGTCGATGCGACGGTCGCCGCCGGTGCCGTCGTCGGCCTCGTCGAAGTGATGAAGCAGTTCACGGAGATCGAGGCCGAGGTGGCCGGCCGCGTCGCCGAGCTGCTCGTCGAGGACGGCGAGCCGGTCGACGCGGGCCAGGTGCTGATGCGGCTCGAGGGGTGACGCGATGAATCCGGCAACCTCCTCCGGCGCGTTCTATCGCCCGTCGCGGATCCGCACCGTACTGGTCGCGAACCGCGGCGAAATCGCGGTGCGCGTGATCCGCGCGGCGCGCGAGCTCGGCATGCGCGCGGTCGCCGTGGTCAGCGACGCGGATCGCGACAGCCTCGCCGCGCGCATGGCCGACGAAGCGATCCACATCGGCTCGTCGCATGCGGCGAAGAGCTACCTGAATCCCGCCGCGATCCTCGACGCCGCACGGCAATGCGGCGCGGACGCGATCCATCCCGGCTACGGCTTCCTGTCCGAGAACGCCGCATTCGCCGCGCAGGTCGAGGCGGCCGGCCTGATCTTCGTCGGCCCGGCGTCGCAGGTGATCGCGACGATGGGCGACAAGGCGCGCGCCCGCGACACCGCGCGGCGCGCGAACGTGCCGACGGTGCCCGGCAGCGACGGTGTCGTGCAGTCGCTCGACGACGCGCGGGACGTCGCCGCGCGCATCGGCTACCCGATCATGATCAAGGCGGCCGCGGGCGGCGGCGGGCGCGGCATCCGCGTCGCGCACGACGCCGCGCAGCTCGACGCCGAACTGCCGCTCGCGCAGCGCGAGGCGCAGGCCGCGTTCGGCGACGGCGGCGTCTATCTCGAACGCTTCATCGCGCGCGCCCGGCACATCGAGGTGCAGGTGCTCGGCGACGGGCGCGACGTCGTCCATCTGTTCGAGCGCGAATGCTCGCTGCAGCGCCGCCGCCAGAAGATCCTCGAGGAAGCACCGTCGCCGTCGCTCACACCGGCGCAGCGCGACGCGCTGTGCGCATCGGCGACGCGCCTCGCACGCGAAGTCGGCTATCGCAGCGCGGGTACGCTCGAATACCTGTTCGACGAAACGCGCGGCGAGTTCTACTTCATCGAGATGAACACGCGCATCCAGGTCGAGCATCCGGTGACCGAGGCGATCACCGGCATCGATCTCGTGCGCGAGACGCTGCGCATCGCCGACGGCGAGCCGCTGCGCTTCGCGCAGCACGACATCGCGATGCGCGGCGCCGCGCTCGAATGCCGGATCAACGCGGAAGATCCGCTGCAGGATTTCCGCCCGAATCCCGGCCGGATCGACGCACTCGTATGGCCGACCGGCCCCGGCGTGCGCATCGATTCGCTGCTCTATCCGGGCTACGTCGTGCCACCGTTCTACGATTCGCTGCTCGCGAAGCTGATCGTGCACGACGAGAGCCGCGCGGCCGCGCTGCAACGGCTCGCGCGCGCGCTCGGCGAACTGCACGTCGGCGGCGTGCAGACCACCGCGCCGCTGCATGTCGCGCTGCTCGCGGACGACGACGTACGCGCCGGGCGCTACCACACGAATTTTCTCGAAGCGTGGATGCCGCAGTGGCGCGACGCCGCGACGGCCGCCGCGCGCGAGCCTGCAACCGAGGACGCCGTGCGCGTCGGGGAGGCCCTGTGACGACCCGTTATACGTTCGGCGGCGACGAGTTCGTGTTCGTCGAGATCGGCGAAGCCATGTCGCTCGACGCGTTCTTCAAGGGCACGGCGATCACGCGCGAGTTGCAGCGGCGCGCGGTGCCGGGCATCACCGAGATCTGTCCGGCGAACGCGTCCTACCAGGTGCGCTACGACCCGGACGTGATCGATCCCGACGCGCTCGTCGCGCTGCTGAAGACGGTCGAGGCCGACGTCGGCGAAGCGTCGCTCGAACTCGACACGCGCATCGTCGAGATACCCGTGCTGTACGACGATCCGTGGACGCACGAAACGCTGATGCGGTTTCGCGAGCGCCACCAGGATCCGTCGTCGACCGATCTCGAATACGCGGCACGCATCAACGGCAAGCGAAGTATCGACGAATTCATCGCCGCGCACTCGGGCTCGCCGTGGTTCGTGTCGATGGTCGGCTTCGTCGCCGGCCTGCCGTTCATGTACCAGATGGTCGAGCGCGCGCGCCAGCTCGAAGTGCCGAAATACCTGCGGCCGCGCACCGACACGCCGAAGCTCACCGTCGGCCACGGCGGCTGTTTCGGCTGCATCTATTCGGTGCGCGGCGCGGGCGGCTACCAGATGTTCGGCGTGACGCCGGCGCCGATCTTCGATCCCGCGCAGCGGCTCGACTACCTGCGCGACTTCATGGTGTTCTTCCGGCCCGGCGACATCGTGAAGTTCACGCCGATCGACCGCGCTGCGTACGACGCCGCGGTCGCGGCCGTCGAAGCCGGCACCTTCTCCCTGCGCGTGCGTCCCGTGAAATTCGCGCTCGACGCATTCCTGCGCGATCCCGACGCGTATAACCGCTCTCTCGTCGAGGTGCTGCATGCAAGCTGACGCGCACAACGTGATCGAGGTCGTGAAACCCGGCCTCGCGACCTCGGTCCAGGACACGGGCCGGCAAGGCTACTACCACGTCGGCATTCCGCCGTCGGGCTCGCTCGACCAGTACGCATCGCGCGCGGCGAACCTGCTCGTCGGCAACCCCGAGGAAGCGGCCGTGCTCGAATGCACGCTGCTCGGCCCCGAGCTGATGTTCCATGTCGACGCGCTGATCGCCGTCACCGGCGCCGAGATGACGCCGAAGATCGACGGCGTCGGGCAGCGCTGCAACGTCGCGCTGCGGATCCGCGCCGGCAGCGTGCTGTCGTTCCACTACGTGAAGGGCGGCGCGCGCGCGTACCTCGCCGTCGCGGGCGGCATCGACGTGCCGGTGGTGCTGGGCAGCCGCTCGACGTATGCGCTCGGCGCGATCGGCGGCCATGCGGGCCGGCGCCTGCAGAAAGGCGACCGGCTGCCGATCGGCGCCGCGCGCGGCACGCACCGCGAAGGGCTCGAACTGCCGGCGTCCGTGAGCCGGCCGCTCGACAGCCAGGTCGAGCTGCGCGTGCTGACGGGCCTGTACCACCATCGGCTCACCGACGTCTCGGCGCTGACGTTCTTCGATGACGAATGGACCGTCGCGCCCGAAGCCGATCGCATCGGCTACCGCTACAAGAACGGCCGCCCGCTGCAGTTCCGGCCGCGCGAGCAGCCGTTCGGCGCGGGCGCCGATCCGTCGAACATCGTCGACGCGTGCTACCCGATCGGCTCGATCCAGGTGCCGGCCGGGCTCGAGCCGATCATCCTGCATCGCGATGCGGTGTCGGGCGGCGGCTACGCGACGATCGGCACGGTCATCAGCGCCGACCTGGACCTGATCGGCCAGATGCAGCCGAACCACCGCGCGCGCTTCGTGCGCGTGACGATGGCCGATGCGCTCGCCGCACGTCGCGAGTACCAGCGGCGCCTCGCGCTGCTGCGCGCCGTGCTGCGGGACTGAGCGCCGCACGCCCGGCCGTCGCGCCGGGCCCGGTTCGAGGCCGCACGCCGCCTCTGCTTCACGCTATCCGCTCTTCGCTGTCCGTTTCCCGCCCGCGCGGTCATGCGCCGCGCGGCGGGGACGCTTGCGCGCTTTTTTCTGCCGGACCGGTTGCCCGCCCGACGTCGGGGCAACCCTGCGGATCGCATGTGCCGCGGCCGAGACGTCGTTCGCAGTTTTGCTCATCGAGGAGCACGATCATGGCCAACCTGGCTCAGGCACGCACCGACGAGGATCTCGACCTGTCGACGCTTGCCATTCCCGATCACGCGCGCATGCCGCCCTTTTCGCTGACGATGGCGTGGTGGGCCGTGTGCAGCGCGGTGTTCTACATCGTCGTCGGCGCGACGCTCGCGCTCACCTACGGCGCGCGCAACGCGCTGATCGGGATGGCGCTGTCGGTAGTGTCGTATGGTGTCGTCAATTCGATCATCAGCCGTTATGCGATCCGCACCGGCCTGTCGGTCGCGTTGTTCTCGCGCGTGCTGTTCGGCAGCGCGGGCGCGGCGCTCGCGACGCTGATCTTCTTCGCGACGGCGATCTACTATGCGGTGTTCGAAGGCTCGGTGATCGCGATCGCCGCGCATCACCAGTTTCCGGCGCTCGACTACAAGTGGGCGGCGCTGATCGTCGTCTGCTACAGCGTGCCGCTCGTGTTCGGCAGCGTGCAGCACTGGCTCGACAAGTTCAACGGCGTGCTGCTGCCGTTCTACCTGTTCGGGCTGCTGGCGGCGGTCGGGCTCGCGACGGCCGAGTACGGCTACCACGCCGCGTGGCTCGAGTTCGGCCCGACGGGCGCCACGCCGGCCGGCGGCTGGTGGCACTGCTTCGTCTACTACATGGGCGTGTGGGTGCTGATGATGTTCACGTTCGACTATGCGCGTTTCGGGCGCAAGGAAGATGCGGGCTATCACGGCCGCTTCAACTTCGGGATGCCGTTCTATCTCGTCACGTTCCTCGTCAACGGCGCGGCCGGCATCTATCTCGTCAGCACGATTCCGGGGCTCGGCACGCTGTCCGAAGTGTCGGTCGTGCTCGCGCTGCTGAAGCTGATGGGGCTGTGGGGGTTGCTGTTCGTGTGGGTCACGCAATCGCGCATCAACACCGCGAACTACTATCTCGCGACCGTCAACATGCAGGCGTTCTTCCTGAAAGTGGCCGGCCTGCGCGCGCCGAAATTCGTGTGGGCGCTCGTGGTCGGCGCGGTCGTCTATGCGCTGATGATGGCCGACATCTTCTCGCGCATCCTGCAGGCGCTCGCGTACCAGGGCATCTTCGTCGTCGCGTGGGTCGGCGTCGCGCTCGCGCATATCCTGTCGGCGCGTTACGGGCAGCTCGTCGGCGACGACGTCGAATGCCGCGATGCGCATGTGCCGACGTTCAACCCGGGCGGGTTGACCGCGTGGTTCGCCGGCGCGTTCGCGGGACTCGCGCTGAACCAGGCAACCGGGTTCGCCGCGTCGCTGTCGGCACCCGCGACTTTCGTCGTGTCATGGGCGGTCTATCGCGCGTTGCTGGGCACCGCGAAACGGACCTGGTTCGTGCGCAATACGTGACGGCGCACGCGCGCCACCGCGTATCACCCGACGTGCGCCGCCGCGCCGTCGAGCGCCGCACGCACCCGCTCGACGAGCGGTTCGTCGACGGGTGCCAGCACCTCGCCGCGCGGCCGCACGCCCGAGCCGAAATGCACCGCGCGCACGCCGGTGGCGCGGACGAAATCGCCGACCGCATCGACGGTGAGCCCCGAGCCGGCCAGCACCGTGCACGTCGACCCTTCCGCGTGCCGCACCATCCGCGCGATCGTCGCGGCCGCGTCGAGCACCGACGGATGGCCGCCCGACGTCAGCACCGATGTGACGGCCGGCACGCGCAGCAGCGCGTCGAACGCGGCGTTGAGGTCGCGCGATACGTCGAACGCGCGGTGGAACGTCAGCGCGCGGCCATCGGCGGCCGCCGCGATGCGGGCCAGTGCGCCGAGATCGACGTCGCCGCGCACGTCGAGCGCGCCGAACACGACGCCGTTCGCACCGGCCGCGACGGCCGCGCGCACGTCGCGTTCGATCACGCGCAGGTCGTCGGCGTCATAGACGAACGAGCGGCTGTGCGGGCGCACGATCACGTTGACGGGAATCTGCACGGCGGCCACGACGGCCTCGATCAGGCCGACGCTCGGCGTCAGCCCGCCTTCGGTGATCGCGGTCACGAGTTCGAGGCGGTCGGCGCCCGCGCGGGCGGCGGCCTTCGCATCGCCGACGGTCGTGGCGATCACTTCGAGGAGGACGGAAGAAGCGGCGTTTCGGTTCATCGGCGGCTCGCGATTCGTCAGGACAATTCGCGCATCCTAGCCGAGCGGCGCGACGGGCGCCAGCGGGCCGGCCGCCGCGCGCATCAGCCGCGCCGCACGAGCCACACGCCGGCCAGCGCGGACAACGCCGTCACCACGGCACCGGGCGCGAACCGGAACATCCGCGCGTTCACGTCCACACCCTGCTGCTGCATCACGTCGACGATCCCGGGCGCCAGCAGGAGCGACGCCCAGCCCATCATCCCGACCGCGGTGGCCGCGGTCGCGACGAGCAGCGCGATACCCGCGCCCCGCGCACGCGGCCGGAACGCGCCGGCGAACGCGCCCGCGGCAAGGAGCGCGGCCGACAACGCGAACAGCACGGCGACGAAGACGAGCAGCGCCGCGGTATGGCCGATCTTCACGAATGCGACCATCTGCGCGGCGATCACGCCCATGCCCGCGAACGTGAACAGCACGATCGCCAGCGCGTTGCGCACGAAGCTCACGCGAGCGCCTGGCGGAAATACGCGGTCGCGGGGCGCCGGAACAGCAGGTAGATGAACAGCGCGAACAGCAGGAAGCCGGGAATCAGCACCGCGAACATCGACGGCGGCATGTTGACGAACGAGAACGCGAAGCCGAACACGGATGTCGCGACGTAGGCCTTGCGCGACCACTCGCGGCCCTTGAGGATCGCGATGCCGATCACGACGTTCGCGGCTTCGATGATCACGCTGATGCCGAGCGTCGCCCAGACGGGCAGCAGGTAGTGCGACAGCAGCGCCTGGGTGGTCGGCATGCCGATCGAGAACGGCGTATAGACGCACGTGATCGCGTTGGTCACGATGATGACCCATGCGAGGATGGTCAGCGAAATCGGTCTTTTCATTGTGTTGTCCTTTTATTCGCCGCCATGGTGGCCCCCGGGACGGCGCGATCGCGGTCACGACGGCCGCGATCGCGCCATTGTCGGGGAAGCACGCGGCGAACGCAACGGCCGGCCGGCGCCGGTGCGTCCCGATCGCCGCAATCGCCGCATGCGGGGCCCGCAGCGCTAGCCGGCGTCCGCTTCGTCGTCGACCCAGTCGATATCGCCGCACAACACGCGCTGCGCATCGCCGACGCGCACGGCCACCGACAGCGTCACGCACGGCTGCGCCTCGTTGATCGACAGGTACGGCCGCGTGACCTGCACGCGCCCCGGCTCGGCGATCGCCGAGCGGAAATACGGCCGGCGCAGCCAGTTCGCGCCCTGCGCGTCCGCCAGCGGCGAGAAGCGTGCCTCGCTCAGCGCGCGGTCGGCGCGCAGCACGACGTTGCGGCCCGACTGCCGGCCGTGTGCGTCGAGCAGAAAGCAGCGCGCGGCGGCGTCCAGCGCGAGGAAATTCCAGCACACCTCGTCGAGCGGCTCGCCGCCCGCGAGACGCTCGGCCGCACGCTCGAACGCGCGCAGGTACGGCGCGATTCGCTGCGCGTCGCGCCGCTCGCGCGCTTCGGTCTGCTGACGAAAGCGCTCGGTCAGCTCGCCGATACAGCCGGTCGCGGCCGCGCTGTCGGGCAGCCCGGGCGCCGGGCGGCCGAAGTAGTAGCCCTGCACGAAATCGGCCTCGCACGACAGCGCGATCTGCGCCTCGTGCTCGGTCTCGATCCCTTCGACGAGCACGAGCTTGCCGGCCTCGTGCAGCAGCGTCACGAGCCCGTGCAGGATCGCGGTGAGCCCCGTGCGGTGCGCCGCGTGCGACAGCATGATCCGGTCGAGCTTCACGATGTCCGGGTTCAGCTGCCAGATCCGCTCGAGGTTCGAGTGGCCGGCACCGAAATCGTCGAGCGCGATCAGGAAGCCGTGCGTGCGGAATTCGCGCACGGCCTCGGCGAGCCGCTCGACGTCGTCCGCGCGCTGTTCGAGCACCTCGAGCACGACGCGGCGCGGCGGCATGCCGAGCCGCTTCAGGTTCGCGAGCAGCGCGGCCGCCTGGAACGGGTCGGTGAGCACGCCCGGATGGACGTTGAGAAACAGCCACTCGCGCTCGGCGCCGAGCAGCGCGAAGTTCTCGAGATGCAGCGCCTGCGCGAGCCGGTCGAGCTGCAGCAGTTCGCCCCGGCGCGCGGCTTCGCCGAATACGTCGAGCGGCGACACGGCGCGGTCGAGCGCATCGTGCGCGCGCAGCAGCGCCTCGTAGCCGACCGCACGCTGGTGCGACAGGCTGAATATCGGCTGGAACACGCTCGTGAGCGTCAGGTCGCGATACTGCGTGGCCAGACGTTCGAGGCCGGAGCTCATCTCCCGCTCGAAACGGTACGGCGACGCGGCGGCCGGACGCTCCTGTTGCACGGTCGTCATGCCTTCCTCCTGGTGAAGCACTCGAACGCGGCGGCCGACGAAACGGACGGCGCGTGCAATGTCATGGTTGGACCCTCGGTTGTCCGGTCGGTACCGGACGGCTGACCAGCATCAAGCAAGCTCCGTGCAAGGCGTGCACAACCCATGCGCCGCGCGGGTGCGCCGGGCCGCCGCACCACCGTGGCACACGCCGACGCACCATTTCCGTGCACACGCACCGGCCGCTCGAGCGCAGCCGTCACGCGAGGACGCTACACTCCGTACGATCGTTTCATTTCCCGCATCCACCGTATCGATGGAAATCGTCTTCACCGTCCTGATTCTGCTGCTGACCGTGGCGCTGTCCGGCGCCGTCACGCGCATCCTGCCATTGCAACTGCCCCTGCCGCTGATGCAGATCGCGTTCGGCGCGATGCTCGCGTGGCCGAAGCTGAACCTGCACGTCACGTTCGATCCCGAAATCTTCATGCTGCTGTTCATTCCGCCGCTGCTGTTCGCGGACGGCTGGCGGATTCCGAAACGCGAGCTGTATCTGCAGCGCCGCGCGATCCTGATGCTCGCGTTCGGGCTCGTGTTCATGACGGTACTCGCAGTGGGCTACTTCGCGCATTGGCTGATTCCCGAGTTGCCGCTGCCGATCGCGTTCGCGCTCGCGGCCGTGCTGTCGCCGACCGACGCGGTCGCGCTGTCGGGCATCGCCGGCAAAGGCAGGATCCCGCCGCAACTGATGCACATCCTCGAAGGCGAGGCGCTGATGAACGACGCGTCGGGCCTCGTCGCGCTGAAGTTCGCGATCGCGGCCGCGCTGACCGGCGTGTTCTCGCTGCGCGCCGCGTCGGTCACGTTCGTGATCGTCGCCGCCGGCGGGCTCGCGACGGGCGCGATCGTGTCGTGGGTATTCAGCGCGCTGTCGACGCGTTTCCTGAATGCCGAGCAGGAAGGCGATCCGGCCCCCGGTATCGTGATGACGCTGCTCGTGCCGTTCGCGGCCTACCTGTTCGCCGAGCACCTCGACCTGTCGGGCGTGCTCGCGGCCGTGTCGGCCGGGATGATGATGAACTACACGAGCTTCTCGCGCAAAAGCACCGTCGCGACGCGCGTGCGCGCGGAAAGCACGTGGGCGATGATCGAGTTCGTGTTCAACGGCATGGTGTTCATCATGCTCGGGCTGCAGTTGCCGCACATCATCGGCCGCGCGCTCGTCGACGCGCACCATACGAGCGACGCGCTCGTCGGCCGGATGATCTTCAACGTCGGCGCGATGATGCTCGCGCTGTATGCGATCCGCTTCCTGTGGGTCTGGCTGCTGCGCTGGATCGCGAGCCGCCGCGCCGCGCGCCACGGCCTCGCGGGCACGATGGCCGGCGTGCGCACGATCGCGGTGATGACGGTCGGCGGCGTGCGCGGCGCGGTCACGCTCGCCGGCGTGCTGTCGATCCCGGTCGCGTTGTCCGACGGCGCGCCGCTGCCGGGGCGCGACACCGCGATCTTCGTCGCGTCGGCCGTGATCCTCGGCTCGCTCATCGTCGCGGTGATCGGCCTGCCGCTGCTGCTGCGCGGCGTGCGCTCGTCGCGCAACCCGCTCGCCGACGAGGAGCGCACCGCGCGCTCGGCGGCCGCGCAGGCCGCGATCCGCGCGATCGACTCGTCGCACGACGCGATCTCGGCCGATCTCGACGAATCGGGCGCCGCGCGCTGCGCGGACATCTCGGCACGCGTGATGGACCAGTACCGCCGCCGGCTCGCCGCGCTCGCCGAGGACGGCCCCACGCCGCGCGCGGAAGCGAAGCAGAGCGAAACGATGGAGCTGCAGATGCGGATCGCCGCGATCCGCGCGGAGCGCTCGGTACTGTACCGGCTGCGCAGCGACAAAAAGATTTCCGACGAGACGCTGACGAAGCTGATCCGCGAGATCGACCTGTCGGAAACCGCGCTGTCGACGCGCAAGAAAGGCATTCTCTGACGGGCCGGCCGATGCCCGTGCTCAGCCATCCATAAAAAAACGGCGACGCCGCAGCGTCGCCGTTTTCACCTCCGCCCGCGTTCGCGTTACTTCGCGACGACGACCGGGATCCCCTTCAGCATGCCCGCCCCCTTCATTTCGTCGAGCGCGTGCTGCACGGCCGCGCTCGTCGCCGCGTCGATGCGAAGCTGCAGCGCCAGCTCGCGCTCCGTGCGCTTCACGCCGGCCAGGTTGCGCACCTTCACGTGACCGAAGCCGCGCACGCGGGCATGCAGGTCGGCCAGTTGCGCGACCTGCGCCGCATTGCCGGCCGTCATTGCGGCGAGCGCACGGGCGAGCGTCGTCTCGTAGTCGTCGGCGAGTGCGCGCTCCATCCTGCGCTCGACGGTGCGGCCGAACGGATCGAGCCACGTGCCGCGCAGGCTGCGCACGCGCGCCAGCATGCCGAACACCGGCCACATCCACTGGCCGAACACGCGCTTCTTCGGCACGCCGCCGTCGCTGCCGGCCTTCGCGACCGTCGGCGGCGCGAGGTTGAACTTTACGCGATATGCGTGGCCCGGCACACCTTCGAACTGCGCTTCGAGCGCCGTGCGGAATGCGTCGTCGGTGTAAAGCCGCGCGACCTCGTATTCGTCCTTCACCGCGAGCAGCCGGTAGAACGTCGTCGCGACCGCGCGCGTCAGCGCGTCGTCGCCCTTCGCGGCCGCCGCGTTCACGAGCGCACGATAGCGCTCCACGTAGCGCACGCCGCCGTACGCCTCCAGACGCGCCTCGCGATCGGCGACCAGTTCGGCAAGCGTTTCCGGCGCGGCGTGCGTGGCCACCGCGTGACGCGCATTCCACAACGCATCGAGGGCCACCGCATCGCCGGCCGCCATCCGGCCGATCGAGAGCGCGAGCTTGTTCATCGGCACCGCGACGTTGTTCAGCTCGATCGCGCGCATCATCGCGGCGAGCGACACCGGCACGAGGCCGAGCTGCCACGCGTAACCGAGCATCAGGATGTTCGCGCCGATCGAATCGCCGAGGAACTTCGCGGCGAGCGCCTGCGCGTCGCAGCTCGACAGGTAGCCGTCGCCGGCCGCGTGGTGCATCTTTTCGAGCAGCGCGTCCGCGTGCAGGTTCGCGTCGGGGTTCTGCACGAACGACGCGTTCGGGATCCGGTGCGTGTTGACGACGATCCGCGAACGTTCGTGACGCACCGTCTGCAATGCTTCAGCGCTCGCGCCGACGACCATGTCGCACGCGAGCAGCACGTCGGCCTGCTGCGTGTCGATGCGCACCTGGTTCAGCCATCGGTCGTTCGCGGCGATCCGCACGAACGACAGCACCGAGCCGCCCTTCTGCGCGAAGCCCATGAAGTCGAGCACCGATGCGCTCTTGCCTTCGAGGTGCGCGGCCATGCTGATCAGCGCGCCGACCGTCACGACGCCCGTGCCGCCGACACCCGTCACGAGCATGTCGAACGGCGCCGCATCGAGATGCGTCGCCGGCACCGGCAGCGCATCGACGCGCGCGGCGAGCGCCGCTTCGTCGAACGCGGCACCCGCGGCCTTCTTCAGCGCCGCGCCTTCGACCGTCACGAAGCTCGGGCAGAAGCCGTTCACGCACGAATAGTCCTTGTTGCACGACGACTGGTCGATGCGGCGCTTGCGGCCGAGCGGCGTCTCGAGCGGCTCGACCGACAGGCAGTTCGACTGCACGCCGCAGTCGCCGCAGCCTTCGCACACCGCGTCGTTGATGAACAGGCGCTTGTCCGGGTCGGGGAATTCGCCCTTCTTGCGGCGACGCCGCTTCTCGGCCGCGCAGGTCTGGTCGTAGATCAGCACGGTGACGCCCGGCGTCTCGCGCAACTCGCGCTGCACCGTGTCGAGTTCGCTGCGGTGATGGAACGTCGTGCCGGTCGGGAACTGCCCGTGATGGCCGTCGTACTTCTCCGGTTCGTCGGACACGACGACGAAGCGCGACACGCCTTCCGCCTCGACCTGCCGCGCGATCTGCGGCACCGAGATGCTGCCGTCGACCGGCTGGCCGCCCGTCATCGCGACCGCATCGTTGTAGAGGATCTTGTACGTGATGTTCGTTTTCGCGGCGACCGCCTGGCGGATCGCGAGGATGCCCGAGTGGAAATAGGTGCCGTCGCCGAGGTTCTGGAACACGTGTTTCGTGTTCGTGAACATCGCGTGCGCGGCCCAGTCGACGCCCTCGCCGCCCATCTGGATCAGCCCCGTCGTGTCGCGCTCCATCCACGACGCCATGAAGTGGCAGCCGATGCCGGCCTGCGCGATCGAGCCTTCCGGCACCTTCGTCGACGTGTTGTGCGGGCAGCCCGAGCAGAAGTACGGCGTGCGCTTCACCGCGTCGGCCTCGTTCGACAGAATCTGCGGCGCGACGAGATCGACGACGCGTTCGCGGCGGTCGAGCACCGGCTTGTGGCGCGCGAGCCATTCGGCGAACACCGGCAGGATGCGCGACGGGCGCAGTTCGCCGAGCTCGGACAGCAGGCAGGCGCCTTGCGCGTCGTGCTTGCCGAGCACGCGCGGCCGCGCGCCTTCCGTGCGGTTGTACAGGTAGTCCTTGATCTGCTGCTCGATGACCGGGCCTTTCTCCTCGATCACGAGCACTTCGGCGAGCCCGTCGACGAAGGTCTCGATGCGCGTCATCTCGAGCGGATACGACAGGCCGACCTTGTAGATCCGCACGCCGGCCGCGTCGAGGTCGGCCACCGTCAGGTCGAGACGGCGCAGCGCTTCCATCAGGTCGAGATGCGCCTTGCCGCAGGTGACGATGCCGACGTTCGCCTGCGCGCTCGGCGCGATCCACTTGTCGATGCTGTTGGTGCGCGCGAAATGGCGCACCGCGTCGAGCTTCGCGGCGAGGCGTGCCTCGATCGTGAGGCTCGGCAGGTCGGGCCAGCGGTTGTGCAGGCCGCCCGCCGGCGGCGTAAAGCCCGCCGGCGCCGGCCACTGCGTCTGCAGCGCGTCGAGGTCGACGGTCGAGCCCGACTCGACCGTTTCCGAGATCGCCTTGAAGCCGACCCAGGCGCCCGAGTAGCGCGACAGCGCCCAGCCATACAGGCCGAATTCGAGCATGTCGGCGATGTTCGCCGGGTTCACGACCGGCATGTGCCACGCGATCATCGCGAAGTCGCTCTGGTGCGGCATCGACGACGACACGCAGCCATGGTCGTCGCCCGCGACGACGAGCACGCCGCCGTGCGGCGACGAGCCGTATGCGTTGCCGTGCTTCAGCGCGTCGCCGGCGCGATCGACGCCCGGGCCCTTGCCGTACCACATCGCATACACGCCCTCGACCGTGCGCTCGGGATCGGCCTCGACACGCTGCGTGCCGAGCACGGCCGTGCCGCCGAGTTCCTCGTTGATCGCGGGCAGGAAGCGCACGCCGCCGGCGTCGAGCAGTTTCTGCGCTTTCCACAACTGCTGGTCGACCATGCCGAGCGGCGAGCCGCGGTAGCCGCTGACGAAGCCGGCGGTGTTGAGCCCCTGTTCGGTGTCGACCGTGCGCTGCATCAGCAGCAGGCGGACCAGCGCCTGCGTGCCGGTCAGGAAGATCCGGCCGCGCGTCGCGGTCAGGTTGTCGGTCAGGCGGTAGTCGGACAGGGCAGGCGTGCCGTCGACGGGCAAGCGGGCGGTCATGGGGGGTGTCTCCTGATTGTGCTGTTCTGGGCTGCTCGGCGGGGCGTCGGGCGACGCGTGACCGGCGGCAGCGAATGGCTCTATTTTTTCGCGCGCAGACGAGAATGTTTTTTCTCATCTTGCTCGGACTGGCCCGAAGCGAGAAAAACTGCGCAGCTTTTTACCGGGATTTGAGAGAGTTTTCGCGCGCGGTGGCGGAACCGAATGGGCGAGGTGTCGGGACGGTCGGGTGGTTTGCCGGGATGGCCCCCGGTTGCCCGAAGGTGCCCCGCAGGAGCGGCGGCGGGTGCTCGCGCCCCGTGTGACAAGGGTTTCGGCGGGCGGAGGCGGTCGCGCTCACCATTGGAATGCACAGGGTTCCGATTGGTCGGGATGCGGGATGTCCACATCCGTAATCGGGATCCGGTTCGATCGGGCGCCGACGCTCACCGTTGAAATTCACAGCACGGCGAGTGGATTTCGACGGTGGATATCCACATCGGGATCGGCTGATTTCGTCGATCCGCGATTCACCCTCACCGATCGAATACACAGGAACGCGAGTGGGTTCGCCGGCCGGTTATTCACACCGGTACGCGCACGCCGCGCAATCGCAGGCCCGCACTCACCGTTGAAATACACAGGGCTTCAAGTGGTTGCGGTGGCAGTTGTCCACGCTCGAGCCGGCTCTGCCGTGCGGTCTCGCGCGCACCTTTACCGTTGAAAACCACAAGGCTTCGAGTGACTGCTGTGGTAGTTGTCCACTGCCCGAATCGGCTCGGCCGTCCGGTCTCGCGCGCACCCTCACCGTTGGAAACCACAGGGCTTCGAGTGACAGCGGTGGTAGTTGTCCACCGCCCGAACCGGCTCTGCCGTCCGGTCTCGTGTGCACCCTCACCGTTGAAAACCACAGGGCTTCGAATGACTGCTGTGGTAGTTGCCCACCACCCGAACCGGCACTTCCGTCCGGTCTCGCACGCACCCTCACCATTGAAAACCACAGTGCTTCGAGTGGCTTGGAGAGGCGGATATCCACATGGACGAGAATCCGCGGGGCGGCCGTGGAAGTGCGTTTCCGAGGAGCACGAAGGCCGGGAGTCCACGCCGGGATCGGCACGCCGTCCGATCGGGCGTCGACACTCACCTTCGAAATACACAGTGCCGCGAGTCGTTTCGCTAGCCGGATATCCACACTGGAATGCGCGTTGCCTTCGATCACGTGCTCTCACACGAGCCTGAAATGTGCGGCGCTTCAGACGGCGTTGTCGGCCGAACGGCCTCGCTTGACCGGCTGTACGCGCGATGGGGCACTCGCGCTCACCATCGAATTACACAGCGCGTCGAGTCGCTTGAGAAAGTTGGTACGCGCAATGAAATCTGCTAGTTGCGGACCACGCACCCCCGCCCCCCCGTTAGAATGCACGGCCCTTCGATTGGCTTGCGGAACCGGATATCCACATCGCCACGCACTCCCGGTTCGGTCACGCATGCGCGCGTTCGGCTAGAATGCGCGGCGCGCCGAATCACACCAAAGGTCGGGAAGCCGCGCCAGCTCAGGCGCGTCGCGTAATCGGGCGCCGACACTCACCGCTGAATTTCACAGCATTTCGCGTCGTTCCGTGGGGCGGTTATCCACAACCCTGTTCATGCATTGCGCGGCATCCGGTCATCCTCACCGGTGAAATGCACAGGGCGCCGAGTCGTTTCGATGCACGGATATCCACAACGGCTCGTGCGAAGAAACGTTCGTCGGCACATCGGCGGAAGCGATCTGCGCATCAACTCGCTGCATTCTGGCGATAGCTGGAAAGCCTTGTCCAGACGGCCTCGGCAGCACCCTCACCCTTCAAATGCACAGCGTTTCGAGTCGCCTTGGCGGTGAGTTGTCCACATTCGTCCCATTGCGCGCGCTCAAGTCGGCACACGCTCCCGGGCAACCTCACTCGGCAATCGAACGGATGACCGTTGCCGGATTGCCGCCGACCAGCGTATTCGGCGGAACGTCCCTGGTGACGACTGCTCCAGCCGCGACCACCGAGTTCTCGCCCACCGTCACGCCGCCGATGATCGTCGCACCCGCGCCGATCCACACGTTCCGTTCGATTGCGATCGGCTTCGCGACAACGAAGTCGCGCCGCCGCGAAGGTTCGACCGGATGGCCGGACGTGATGATGCTGACGTTCGGCCCGATCATCACGTCGTCGCCGATCGCTAGCCCGCCCAGGTCGTAGAACGTGCAGTTCCGGTTGACGAACACGTTGCGGCCGATCGTCATGCCGGCACCGCCCGTCGCATGGAACGGCGGGATCAGCACGAAGCCGTCGTCCACCTGCGTGCCGATCAGTTCGCCGAACAATGCGCGAACTTCAGCCGCATCGTCGAACGTCAGGCGATTGAGCCGCGCGGTGATCGCCATCGCGCGCTTGACCTCGGCCACCATGGCCGCCGATTCCGGTGTTCTTCGCGGAATGATCGTGGTGCGATCGTCGTTTGCCATGCGTTGCTTGTCTCCCTGCACGGTCGAACCGGCGGTGGGTGCGCGCAGCGGCGCCGGGTTTGAAGATTCCCGCGTTTTGCGACGCGTCGGCGATCGCGGCCGCATGCTTGCACTGCCATGCGCGCGAGTGCGGCGGGATAGGCGGTGCATTGTAGTGAGGCAGGCTTATACCGGAATTTTTCGACATCGTTCATAACTAGTTTTTCTATAACTAGTTATTCACCAAATCATTTCAACTGCAGATTTTGCCCGGCCCTCCGCCCGATTCACGTCCGCCACACCCCACCGGACGAGACACGCGCAGCCGGGCGCCCCCAAAGCCGAGCGCACCTAGCCGGCCGCCCCTGGCCGGGCGCCCCTGTCCGAACCTCCTGCGCTCGGGTACGCTTGAGCATCCACCGGACCCTACCTGCACCCAAACGCGGAGGCGCGATGAAGCTCTACTACTGGCCGAAGACCCGGGCATTCCGGGCGTTGTGGATGCTGGAGGAAATCGGCGTGGTGTACGAACTCGTGCCGATCGACCTGCGCTCGCACGAACAGGGCAGCGACGCGTTCGTGCAGGTCAACCCGATGGCCAAGCTGCCCGCGCTCGACGACGGCAGCGTGCCGTTCGCCGAATCGGGCGCCGTGCTGCTCTATCTCGCCGACCGTTGCCCGGGTGCCGGGCTCGGCATTGCGCCCGACGATCCGCTGCGCGGCCGGTTCCTCCAATGGATGTTCTTCACGCCGACCTGCCTCGAACCGGCGATGGCCGAGAAATTCACGGGCGCGTCGGGCAATCCGGTCGCGTTCGGCTGGGGCAACATCACGCGCGTGCAGCGCGCGCTCGCGCAGGCGCTCGCCCATAACCCCTGGCTCGTCGGCGACCACTTCACCGCGGCCGACCTGCTGCTCGCCAGCACGCTGAAGATCGCGTTCGACGCGCATCTGCTGCCGCACGAAGGCGTGCTCGGTGACTACGTCGCGCGAGCCGAGGACCGCGACGCGTTCCGCCGCGCGGTCGCGATCGAACAACGCGAAGCGGCGCGCCTGCTGCACGCGTGACGCACGAGGGGCGGCACCCACCGCCCCTCGAGCACGCCTACGCGGCCGGGCCCTGCGCCACGGCGCCCGCTTCGACCACCACGCCCGGCGAACCGCGCTCGTCGGTGTCGGCGTCGACCGGCACGACGTCGTGAAAATGCGTGTAGTCGATGTGCGTGATGCCGTTTTCGTCGTGCATCAGGTCGACATAGCGGTGACGCCAGCGGATCTCCCCATGCGCCCATGAGTGACGCGCCTGCATGACCTGCGCGGTCGTTTCGTCCGAGCCCTCGATCGTGATCAGCAGCGACGCGTCGCGCGCGGCGAGCGATTCGGGCGTCTCGCCGAACAGCGCGCTCGATTCGTCGATCACGTGCATCAGGTTCCAGCCGAGCAGGAAGATCGGATGCTCGCTGCGCACGAGCGGCAGGTCGTGGATCTTGCGCAGCGAGTAGCCCTCGTGCGTGCCTTCGACGCGCATCAGCCGCAATTTCGCCTGCGCCTCGGCTATCACGTTCTGGCGCGCATTCGCGGCGCGCACCATCAGCGTCATCCGGCCGTTCAGCGGCCGCACGATCGCGTAGCGCGCGAACAGGATCTTCGCCTGCGGCCGCGAAAACCGCGCGAACACGAGCCCCGTGGCCAGCGCGATGCTCGACATCCCGACGAAGATCTCGAATGTCGCGACCAGGTGCGCATAGATGGTCTGCGGATGCATGTCGCCGTAACCAACGGTCGCGAGCGTTTCGACGCTGAAGAAGAACGCGCCGCCGAACCCGGCCGGCGACTGGTTCGCGATCGGCGCGTGGCCGAGCAGGTAGAGCGTCGCGAAGCCGCCGTTGAGCAGCAGGAACAGCACCGCGAGCGACAGGAAGAACACGGGCCAGCTCACCGTCAGCGCGCGGTGATAGAAGTCGCGCCAGCCGAGCGGCGGCATCCCGTACGCGATCACCGGGCGGGTGCCCGACCAGATCTTGCGGCCACGGCCGCGGGAGGCTGGGGAGGACGAATCGACGTTCATCGCGCGGGGCCGGAAGCAGGGAGGCGATGAGCGTAGCACGCGCGGCGGCGGCCGGGAATCGGCGCCGGTTCAGAATGGAAATTTGTTACGCAGCCGGACGGCGCGCGGCCGCGCAGCGTCGAAAAAAAACCGGCCGCACGAAGGCGGCCGGCTGCATCGTCATCGTGCGGACAGGCGCGCGATGCGCGCCGCGATCACTTTCGGTCGACGATCACCTGGTCGAACGTGCCGCCATCGGCGAAATGGGTCTTCTGTGCGTTCGCCCAGCTACCGAAAACCTGCTCGACGCTGAACGTCTTCAGCGACTTGAACTCGGCCGCATGCTTCTTCAGCACGTTCGCGTCGCGCGGGCGCAGATGGTGCCGCGCGATGATCTCCTGCGCTTCCGGCGTGTACAGGTAGTCGAGATACGCCTGCGCGACCTTGCGCGTGCCCTTCTTGTCGACGACCTTGTCGACGACGGCGACGGGCGGCTCCGCGAGGATGCTCGCCGACGGATACACGGCGTCGAACTGCGCGCCCGACGCGCCCGTGTCCATCAGCGCGACTTCGTTCTCGAACGTGACCAGCACGTCGCCGATGCCGCGCTGCGTGAACGTCGTCGTCGCGCCCCGGCCGCCCGAGTCGAGCACCGGCACGTTGCGGAAGATCGCCTTCTCGAAGTCGAGCGCCTGCTGGTCGGTCGCACCCTTCTGCTTCTGGAAGCCCCACGCGGCGAGATACGCGTAGCGGCCGTTGCCCGACGTCTTCGGGTTCGCGATGATCACCTGGACGCCCGGCTTCGCGAGATCGCTCCAGTCCTTGATCGCCTTCGGGTTGCCCTTGCGCACGAGGAACACCATCGTCGTCGAGTACGGCGAGCTGTTGTCCGGGAAGCGCGCGCGCCAGTCCTTCGGCAGCAGTTGGCCGCGCTCGGCGAGCAGGTCGATGTCGTTCGGCTGGTTCATCGTCACGACGTCGGCCTGCAGCCCTTGCAGCACCGACAGCGCCTGCGCGCTCGACGCGCCGTGCGACTGCTTGAGCGCGACCGTCTCGCCGGTCTTCTGCTTGTAGGCGGCGGCAAAGCTCGTGTTGATGTCCTTGTACAGCTCGCGCGTCACGTCGTACGACACGTTCAGGATCGACGTGTCCGCGTGCGCAGCCGTCACCGCCACGACCAGCGCCGCCGCCGCGCCCGTGTGCAGCCAACGACCGATCCCCTTGATGCTTGCCATCGTGATATGCCCCGTTTCCAATGGTGGTGAATGTGCGTGACGGCACGCGTACGCGCTGTCATCGAAACGTAAGCGGGCATTCTAGCGGCCGGGCGCGGCGCGCTTTCCAATCAGTCGTGGAAAGCAAATCTCGAATCCTGCTAAACGGCGGCGGACGCTCGCGCACGCGTCCGATCCGGTGTTAAGATCGCCGTTCAGCCCACTTCACGGTTCATCCATGTCCGCTGCCCTGCGTTCGCTTTCGATCCTCGCCGCCGTCGCGGCAGGTGCGCGCGCGGCCGGGCTGAAACTGAAAAAACGACTCCTCGACTGACGGGGACGTCGCGTCC
This sequence comes from Papaver nudicaule, assembly GCA_023529015.1. Classification (NCBI taxonomy): domain Eukaryota; kingdom Viridiplantae; phylum Streptophyta; class Magnoliopsida; order Ranunculales; family Papaveraceae; genus Papaver; species Papaver nudicaule. Next base: position 38,295 of record JAJJMA010176748.1, read on the forward strand.
CGTCAGGCGAATGCCGGACGGGATGCCCGCAGGTCGTTTCTTTCTCCTTGCCCGCATGCCTCGTTCCGGCACTCCGCCGGCGGAACGGTTCCTTCCCACTCCGTTTCCACCATGAGGCTTTGCATGCACACACGTTTCGAAGGTATCTGGCTGCCGATCGTCACGCCGTTCCACCACGGCGAAGTCGACCATGCGGCACTCGCGCGGCTCGCGCGCCACTATGCGGCCGCGGGCATCGCGGGTTTCGTCGCGGGCGCGACGACCGGTGAAGGCGTGCTGCTCGACGCACGCGAACAGGACGCCGTGTTCGCGACGCTGCGCGACGCGGCGCCTGGCCTGCCGATCGTCGTCGGGCTGACCGCGAGCGCAACGCATTTCGCGGCGGCACGCGCGCGCGAACTCGCCGCGCTGCGGCCCGACGGGCTGCTCGTCACGCCGCCCGTTTATGTGCGGCCAACGCAGGATGGCATCCGCCGCCATGTCGAGGCGATCGTCGATGCGGCCGACCTGCCGGTGCTCGTCTACAACATCCCGTACCGCACCGGCGTGACCGTCGAACTGGGGACGCTGCAGGCGCTTGCGCGCGACCCGCGCGTCGCGGGCATCAAGGAATGCGGCGGCACACTCGACCGGATGAGCCGGCTCGTGCACGACACGCCGCTCGCGATCCTGTCCGGCGACGACAACCAGAACTTCGCGGCGCTGTGCGCCGGCGCGCACGGCGCGATCGCGAGCAGCGCGCACGTGCTGCCCGAATGGCATGTGCGCATCCATGCGCTGCTGCGCGACGGGTGGCTCGCCGATGCGCGGCGCCTGTCGGTCGCGCTGCAGCCGCTCGTCGCGGCGCTGTTCGCGGAGCCGAACCCGGCGCCGGTGAAGGCCGTGCTGGCCGCGCAAGGGTGGTGCGAGGACGGGTTGCGGCTGCCGTTCGTGCCGGCGAGCGAAGGGTTGCGGGAGCGGCTGGCAGCCATCTGTACGGCACTCGACGAAATCGAGCCGAACGTCGCAGCGGCATAGGCCGCTGCGCCGCCCAAGGCACTGGCGACGGGTGAATCTCAACCCGGAGACTATTTCAAACTGTCAGAACCAGAGACAGGCCATACCGTGCAAGAAGGGCGTCGGCGGTCACAAGCTGAAGCGGTTCGTGCCGCGCCTGCGCGACCAGCAAGCGATCGAACGGATCGCGATGGTGGTGAGGCAAATCACGGACTGCCGCCCCATGCACGGCCCGAACCGGTAGCTCGCGAATCCCGCTTGCGCCGATCGCGCGGACCAGCTTGCCCACGTCGATGTCGAGCTTGCCCAAGCCGGCCTTGATGGCGGCTTCCCAGATACTCGCACTGCTGACGAAACGTTCGTCGGCGGCCGAGATCAGTCTGCGCGCCCGTACGCTGAGCTTGGGGTCATTCGTCACGATCCACAAAAAGATGTGCGTATCGAGCAACAGCCGCATCAGCGCCCTTCGAAAGCATCCAGCAGGTAATCGGGAAGCGGAGCGTCGAAGTCGTCCGCAATCCAGGCCTGCCCTTGCAGGACTCCGAACCGAACGGGTTGCCTGGCAGGTGCGAATCGATCGGCTGACGCCCCGTCACCGTGGATCGGGGCATCAGCCCGTTGCGATGGATCGATCGCGCTGGCGTCGGGAACGTTCGCGTTTTGCATGATGACCTCCGTTTCAGATGACCATCACTGTAGTCAGGTTCGCTCGATCGATCCATTCGACCGATCGGCAGATGGGTTGCCGAGTCGCGGCCCGCAGCGGCAATCGAACGTTTCGTCAGGCCGCCAGCGCCGCCCCCGCCCCCTCCGTCGCATCCCGCACCGCCTGCGTCACGATCCGCGCGAGCCGGTCGACCGTCGGCGTCGCCGACGACGTGCGCCGCAGCAGGATCAGCGGCAGGCTCGGCAGTTCCGGCAGCCCGGACGACGCCGCGTCGAGCACGTGCACCGACACGGGCAGCCCGTAGTGCGAGCGCACCGTCAGCCCGAGGCCGGCCGCCGCCGCGGCCCATAGTCCGGCAAGACTCGGCGTCGTGAACGCGACGCGCCACGGCACGCCGGCACGGTCGAGCGCATCGGTCGCCGCGCCGAAGAACCGGCACGGCCGGTCGAACACGACGAGCGGCAGCGGCTCGCCCGCCGCGCGCACGGCACGACCGCCCGTTTCGCCCGCATCGTCTTCCACGCCCGCCTCCCCGCTGCCGTCCGGCATCCCGAAACCGCCCGCGCCCACTGCGCCGATCCATTGCATCGGCACCTGCGCGATCGCCTCGCTGTCGATCCCCGCCCGCGACACGAACGCGGCCGACACCGGATCGCCCCACACGAGCGCGAGATCGAGCTGGTTCGCATCGAGCCGGTCGAGCAGCTCGGCATTGCGCGCCACGCGCGCCTCGATCCTCACCTTCGGATGCGCGCGCGCAAACCGCCCGAGCACGTCGGGCAGGATCGCCTCGCCGAAATCCTCCTGCAGCCCGACGCGCACCCAGCCGTCGAGATTCACGCCGCGCACGGCCGCGGCCGCCTCATCGTTCAGCTCGATCATCCGCCGCGCATAGCGCAGCATCGCGTCGCCGGCGTCGGTCAGCGCAAGCCCGCGCCCAGCTTTCACGAACAGCGGCGTGCCGGCCTGCTCCTCGAGCTTGCGGATCTGCGCGCTCACCGCCGACGACGAGCGCGCAACGCGGTCGGCCGCCTTCGCGAAACTGCCGAGATCCACGCCCGCGACGAGGCTGCGCAACGCCGCCACGTCGAAGTTGGGCCGGGCCAGCGCAGCATCGGCCATGGCGAGCGGCTCGCCGCCGCGACGGGGAAGGTCTTGTCCGGGCACGTCAATCATCCTGTTTTATTGAACGATTCATCAAAAACTTTCCGATTTTCAGGATGAATGTAGGCCACCAGACTGTCGATGTCAATTTCCAACCGGGCCTGCCTCCATGGATACCTCCTGCATCGCTTCCCCCTCCTCGCCCGCCCGCGACGCGCGCGGCCCGGCCCATCGCTGGCGCGTGCTGGCGGCCGGCGTCGCCGCGAACATGAGCTTTTCGGCCGCCGCGGCCGGCATTCCGACCACGGCGGTGTGGATGCGCACGGCCTATCACCTCGACAACGGCGCGCTCGGCCTCGTGCTCGGCGCGCTCGGCTTCGGCGTCGCGCTGTCCGAGCTGCCGTGGGGAATCGCCGCCGACCGCTTCGGCGATCGCCGCGTGCTGCTGACCGGGCTCGTCGCGACGGCCGCGATGCTCGCGCTGATGGTGTGCACGATCGTCCCGACCGCGCACGCGGTGCCGCCGCTGATGCGCGTCGTCGCGGCGATGAGCTGCGTCGGCCTGCTCGGCGGCAGCGTGAACGGGTCGAGCGGGCGCGCGGTGATGCGCTGGTTCGGCGAGCGCGAACGCGGCCTCGCGATGAGCATCCGCCAGACGGCCGTGCCGCTCGGCGGCGGCGCCGGCGCGGCGCTGCTGCCGTCGCTCGCGTCGCATCTGGGCTTCGCCGCGGTGTTCGGTGCGCTGATGCTGTTGTGCGCGGGATCGGCCGCGCTGACCTGGCGCTGGTTGCACGAGCCGCCCGCCGCGCCGGCCGCCGTACACGGCACCGCGCATCGCTCCGTCGAGCCGCAGCAGCCCGCCCGGCAAACCCGCAGCCCGCTCGCGAACGGCCGCGTGTGGCGCATCGTGCTCGGCATGGGCCTGCTGTGCGCGCCGCAGTTCGCGGTGCTCACGTTCGCGACGGTGTTCCTGCACGACTTCGGCCGGCTCGGCCTCGCCGGCATCAGCGCGGCGATGGTCGCGCTGCAGCTCGGCGCGATGGTGATGCGCGTCTGGAGCGGCCGCCATACCGACCGGCACGGCAACCGGCGCGCGTACCTGCGCGGTTCGGTGCTCGTCGCGGCCGGGTCGTTCACGCTGCTGGCAGCCGCGACGGCCGGCAGCCCGCACGTGCCGCTCGCCGCGATCGTCGCGATTCTCGTGTTCGCGGGCATCTGCGTATCGGCGTGGCACGGCGTCGCGTACACGGAGCTCGCGACGCTCGCGGGCGCGAACCACGCAGGTACCGCGCTCGGGATGGCGAACACGATCGTCTACCTCGGGCTGTTCGCGACGCCGCTCGCGATTCCGCCGCTGCTCGCCGCCAGTTCGTGGAGCGTGGTCTGGCTCGCGACCGCGCTGATCGCCGGCGCCACCTATCCGCTGTTCTCGCGGTAGCGGGCACGCGCGCACCGTCAGAACTTGTACACGGCCGACAGCATCGCCGAGCGACCGTCGCCGAACTCCACCGCGGACGATCGCGACTCGCTTCCCGACACCTGCCGCACGCGTTCGACATATGCGCGGTCGAACAGGTTGTCGACGTTCAGCTGGAAACGCAGCCGGCGGCTCACGTCGTAGCCGGCCATCAGGTTGTGCACCCAGTACGCGCCAAGCGTGCCGTCGCCTTGCGACGTCACGTTGCGCCGGCCGACGAAATGCGAACCGTAGCCCACCGTCCAGCCGGCCGGCAGCCGATAGGTCGTCCACAGATTGAACGCGTGCCGCGGCGTGTTGCCGAGCGCCTGCCCGTCGCGGCGCGGCGAAGCCGGCGAACTCAGCGTGACGCTCGCCAGATACGTGTAGTTCGCGAACACGTCCCAACGCGGCGTCACCTTGCCGGCGGCACCAAGCTCGATGCCGCGCACCCGCTGCCGGCCAACGAGCGCGTAGCTGCCGTCGGCCATCCGTTCGCGCGCGTTGTTCTTTTCGGTCTGGAACAGCGCGCCGTTCAGCGCGACGCCGGCAAGCCCTTCCCATTTCGCGCCGAGCTCGAGGCTCTCGTTCTTCTCGGGCGCGAGCGCGCCCGTCGCCGCGCTCACGCCCGAGCCCGTTGTGACGAGAAACTCGGCGGACGGATTGAACGACGTGCCGTACGCGAAATACGCACGACCGTTGTCGGTCGGCTTGAACACGAGCCCGGCGCGCGTGCTCAGGTGACGGTCGGCGCTGTCCGCGCGCTCGGTCGGCTTGCCGGCCGGCATGCTTTCCGAGCGGCCGTCGATCCAGTCGTGCCGCAGCCCGACGTCGACGTCCCAGTACCGGCCGAGCGCGATCGTGTCGAACGCGTAGAGCGCCTTCACGACCAGCGCCGTGTCGTTGCGCGCGCTGTCCTGGCGCTGCGCGGGGCCGCGCCAGACGCCGGGCGGCGCGGCGAGCGGGAAACCGCCGGCCGGGTAGAACCGGTTGAGCCCGTACGAATAGGTCGTGCGGCCGTACGTTTCCCGCGAGATCTCGAAGCCGGCAACGAGCGTGTGCCCGATCCCGAACGTGCCGAACGTGCTCGTGACGTTCGTCTGGTTCGCCCACATCGCCGTCGACGCATCGCGGCCGTAACCCTGCGGCCCGGCCGGTTTGTAGCGCCCGGCCGGCAGCCCCTGCAGGTTCACGTGCGACGCGGAGATCACCGTGTCGCGATGCAGGTGCGCATAGCGGCTCAGGTTCTGCAGCTTCAGGTTCGACGACACGTCGTGTTCGGCCTTCACGGTGACCGCGTCGGACGTGATGCGTTCGCGGTCGAGATTGCGCCAGCCGAAATAGCTGTCGCGCGACACGCCGCCCAGCATCTGCCCGTTGTGCGCGGGCAGTCCGTAGTCGGGCAGGTTGTTGTCGTCCTGGTGGAAATAGCCGAGCGTGACGCGCGTCGGCGTGCCGAGGCCGAACGCGAGCGACGGCGCGACGCCCCAGCGCCGCTTGCGGATGTCGTCGCGGCCCGGCACGTCGTTGACGTGCGCCATCGCGTTCAGGCGGAACGCGGCCCTGCCGTCGGTGCCCGGCAGCGGCCGGTTCGCATCGAGCGTCACGCGCCGGTAGTCGGACGTGCCGAGCATCGCACCGGCCTCCGTGAATGCGCCGGCCTTCGGCGCCTTGCTGACCAGATTCACCGAACCGCCCGTGGTGCCCGCGCCGCCGAACACCGAGTTCGGCCCCTTGATCACCTCGACCGCCTCGACGTTGAACAGGTCGCTGCGATTGTTCTGCGCGCTGTCGCGCAGGCCGTCGAGCTGCAGGTTCGCGTTCGCGCCGAAGCCGCGGATGTTGAACATGTCGCCCGACCCGCCGCCGCCCTCGCCCGCGTTGAACGTGATGCCCGCGACGTTCGACAGCGCGTCGCGCAGGCTCAGCGCCTGCTGCTCGTCGAGCACCGCGCGCGGCACGACGGTGATCGTCTGCGGCACGTCGAGCAGCGGCGTCGCGTATTTCGCGGAGCCCGAGCGGTCGACGCGCGAACCGGTGTCGCGGTCGCCCTGCACGACGATCGGGCTCAGGTGCGGCGCCTGCCGCGGGTCCGCCTCTGCCGCGCACGCCGGTGCGGCCGCGCAGGTCATCATCGCGAACGCGACGGAAGCAGTCGCGCGACGCGGCGGCGTCGCGCTCGACACAATGCAACGACTCATGATCACTCCACTACGTTGATGAAAATGATTCCCATTCAACGACAATGGATGCGGCACGGCAATTGGACGTGTCCGAATTTAGTTATACGAATGAACCAGGAGACGAAACCGGCGCGCGACCGATCGGGCGGGCTCGCGCCGTCAGCCCGCCTCGCGCGCCAGCGCACGCCGCGCGGCCGGCCGCTCGGCCTCGCGCTGCGCATGGGCCGTCCACGCGGGATGCCGCGTCATGTCGAGGCCGATCGCGACGCCCCAGCGATACAGCACGAACAGGAACGGATCGACGATCGAATGCGCGCCCGGTTCGGCCCACGTGCGGCCGTCGGCGAGCGCGGCTTCGATCGTCTCGTTCGCGGCATCGATCGTGCCGCGCCCGTGCGTGCTGACCGCACCGTGCAGGGTCGGATCGCCGATGAAGCGGCCCGGCCGCCACAGCGCGCCGTAGCCGACGCCATGCACCCAGCCGACCAGCCAGGCGAGCCATTCGTGGCACCGCGCCTCGCGCAGCGGATCGTCGAGCGGCAGCAATTGCGCGTCCGGATGACGGCGCGCGAGATACGTGAGGATCGCCGGCGTTTCGGTCAGCACGCGCGGCTCGCCCGGAATCGCGAGCACGGGCACACGCGCTTTCGCGTTGATCGCGAGATAGCGCGCTTCGAGGTTCTGCTGTTTCTGCACGGAGACGATCTCGACGTCGAACGGCGCGCCGGTTTCCTCCAGCGCGATGTGAGCGGCAAGCGAGCAGGCGCCCGGCGAAAGATAGAGACGATATGCGTTCATGATGGTGTGGCCCGACTAGGCTGTGGAAGACGGAACCGAGTGTAGGAACGCGTGGTCGGGCGCCGCAAACGATGAATTGTCGTGCTCGGACATTAGTGTTACTAATACCCTCATGCGACGCATCCACCTTCCTCCGCTGCAGACGCTGCGCGCGTTCGAGACCGCCGTGCGGCTGCAGAGCTTCACGCGCGCGGCCGACGCACTCGCGCTCACGCAAGGCGCGGTCAGCCAGCACATCCGCACGCTCGAGGCGCAGCTCGGTTATCCGCTCTTCGTGCGCGAGCGCAACGGCGCGACGCCGACGCACGCCGCACACGCGCTCGCGCTGCAGGTGCGTCAGGGCCTGAGCGTGCTCGAACGCGCATTCGAGCCGACGCTCGCCGTGCGCAGCCGCCCGCGCACCTGCGACGTCACGCTGAACGTCAGCGTGCTGCCGAGCGTCGCCGAGCGCTGGCTCGCGCCGCGCCTGCCGCGCTTCTCGGCCGCGCATCCGCACATCGCGATCGCGCTGCACCCGGACGCGGCGCTCGCGCCGCTGCGCAAGCGCGACCGCATCGACGTCGCGCTGCGCTACGGGCCCGGCACGTGGCCGGGCGTCGTCGCCGAGAAGCTGATGAACGAGACGATCTTTCCGGTCGCGAGCCCCGCGTACCGCAACCGCGACGGCATCGCGCCGCGCGCGCCGGCCGAGCTCGTGCGCGCGACGCTGCTGCGCCATCCCGCGCAGCCGTGGGAACCGTGGTTCCAGGCCGCGCGGCTCGACCTCACCGAATCCGCACGCGCGCCGCGTTTCACCGATGCGAACGCGCTGATCGACGCGACGCTGAAAGGACGCGGCGTCGCACTCGCGCGCCGCTCGCTGATCGAGCCGGAACTCGCGGCCGGCACGCTCGTGCGCGTGTCGACGGTACGCGTGACCGACGTGTATGCGCACTACGTCGTGTGGCGCCCCGGCCATCCGCACGAAGCGGCGATCCGCACCTGGCTCGACTGGCTGCGCAGCGAGGTGCGGCGCAGGACACCGCGGCGCTGACCGGCGGCGGTCGGCGGCGGCCGCATGCCGGCCGCGCACATGCGAAAGCATTCAGTCAGTTTTTGCGAAAGCATTTCGCGACCCGCACCGGTCGCAAACGATTCACCGAAACGTCGCATCGAGTCGGCATACTCGAAAACGTTTCCCGATCAGCCTGCCAGGAGAGAAGTCATGCGTCGCGTTTCCGTCGTCGTCGTTCTTTGTGCCGCCGCTTTCGTCGCCGCCTGCAGCGACGACGCACCGCACGACGCGCACGCGGCCGACGCCTCGCAGCAGGCCGGCGCATCGAGCGGCTCGGCCAGCGCCTTCAACCGCGATGCCGCCGCGAACGCCGCCGCGTCCGATGCCGCACCGCTCGCGCCGCCCGTCGTGCACTACCCGCCCGATGACGACGACGACGCGAAGCCCGCGACGAACGCGGCCGCGTCGGCCACCGCAGCATCCTCGCCGAGCTGATCGCGCCGCTTCCGTCCCCCGAGCGCAGAACCGAGGTGGGCAACATGCCGTCAGCGAGCCACCAATGGTAGACGTGACGGTGAGCAACGGTGCGAACGGCACGTTCTCGCGCCGTTTCGCGGGCCACGTCGAGAACGGTCGGCCGAGCTATTCGGTCCCGGCCGCGGTGCAGCCCGTCTGCGCGTCGTAAGCGCGACGGCGCGGCGTGGCGCGGCAGTTGCCGCCCCGCCCGTCAGACCGCGTGCGCGAGCGCGCGGTCGACGAGCGCGGTCTCGAAGCCGTCCTCCGCGTCGCGAAAGCGCAGCGGCGCCGCGCAATGGACCAGCGTGTCGATGAAGTACTTCGCGCGCGGCCACGGCCCGAAGCCGGCCGCCGTATTGATGTGCCCGGCATCGCCGAGGTTCACGAACGCGCTGCCCAGGCGCTGCGCGAGCGTGCGCGCATCGGCGAGCGGCATCCACGGATCGGTCTCGCTGCCGATCACGATCGACGGCACCGCGAGCCGGCGCGCGTCGAACGGCCCGGCAAACGTGAATTTATTCGGACTGGCGGGCGCGACCAACAGCACGCCCGCGACCTCGCCCGCATGCGGCCCCTGCGCAAGCGCATGCGCGGTCGCGAGGCAGCCGAAGCTGTGCGCGGCGAGCACGAACGGGCCGCGCTCGCGATCGAGCAGCGCGCGCACGGACTGCGCCCAGCGCGCGAGATCGGGCGCGTCCCAGTCGTCCTGCTCGACGCGCAGCGAGCGCGGGAATTGCCGTTCGAGCCAGGTCTGCCAGTGAGCGCCTTCGCTGCCGTGCAGGCCCGGAACGGTGACGAGCCGCGGCGGCCACGCCGATTTGCTGCATGCGCGCATGATTGCCCTCGCTTGCTTGAAGACGGGGTTCGATTGTGGCGCGCGGCGCCCGGCGGCCGAACCAATATTTTGTGCTTTGCTTTTGCGCGGGCCGCCCGGCTCCGGCCCGCGCCGGGCGGCCGGCCCGCGCGACGGCGCAATGCGCCGCGAAACCGTAGAATGTGGGCTTCCCGTCAGCTTCACACCGAACCGGGCCGAGCGCCGACGCGCCGGGCCCGGCCGTCAGGAGACGCCCGATGTCCGCTACGCCCGCCGGCGCGCTGCGCCCGGCCCCTCTCGCCG
>JAJJMA010176755.1:2249-32252 GCA_023529015.1 Papaver nudicaule
TATGTTGTTGATCATGAGATCTTCTCCTTAGTGTCTACTGTTATGTTTTTGATCATGAGATCTTCTCCTTAGTGTCTATTATTTCAGGCATTTCAACCTTCTTGGGTTAAGCATTATCTTTCAATCATCCTTGGCCAGGGGATGATTTAGGACATTAACCCGGGAAAAAGATTTTCCCGCTAGAGGCGACGTTTGAGTATCTCTATCATTTGGATTCTTACGTTTCGCCTCATACATATTAATGAGGATCCTAGAGATGACCTATGATCAGCAGGTATGCTCCTGTCATGGCAATTGTTCTGTTGCGCTTAGGCTGCTGGCAATTGTTCTATTGCGCTTACATCGATGTTACTTTGATACCTGTCACTTTCCGGGAAAAAAATAATTTATTGATATACTGCGTCATAGCGTCCTTCGTGGAAAAGTAACACAAGATAGATGGTAGAACTTCAGAATTAACTCCTGCTCCTCCTTTCCCCTAAGAGTAGTACTTCTTAATGTATCGTGCATTCCATGAGTGTTGCAAAGTATCTCCTTGCATAAATCTGAGATAATACGATCCCTTCCCTGCAATATCTTCGATGACATATGGTCCTTCCCATACGGGGGCTAGTTTGCCCCATTCAGTCTTCTTTTGGTATGGTGGTATCAGCCTCATTACGAATTCTCCCACCGTAAAGTTTCGAAGAATTATCTTTTTGTTGTACTCCTTGGCGATCCTTCGTTGATAGTTCTCCATTATTTGGAGCACAGTTTCCCTTAGTCCTTCTAGATCATCTAGTTTTTCTTCCGTGGTTAGATTCTTCTCCCAGGCTTCGGTCTTCGTTGTTGGGATGATAATTTCGGTAGGAATTACAGCTTCGGTTCCGTAGGTTAGCATGAAAGGTGTTTCTCCCGTGGCTTCTTTTCGAGTTGTTCGGTATGCCCATAGCACATTGTGCAATGGTTCACACCATTTCCTTTTGTAATTGTCGAGTTTCTTCTTTAAGATCAAAGCTATGGTTTTGTTTGTGGACTCCGCTTGACCGTTGCTTTGTAGGTAAGTTGGTGTTGACTTGATCTTCTGGATTTTATAGGTATCGAACAACATGTCGATGTTCTTCCCGCTAAGTTGAGCTCCGTAGTCTGATACAATGGTCGTCGGGATCTCGAACCTGCAAATGATGTGCTAAAACAAAAACTTGAATACATCTCGGTCTCTGATGTGAGCGACGGGTGCAGCCTCCACCCACTTGGTGAAGTAGTCGGTAGCGACTATCAGGAACCTTCGATTGCCGGAACCTGTAACCAATGGGCCCACTATGTCGACTCCCCACTTCGCGAAGGGCCAGGGGCTCAGCACCGCGTTCAACTCCGTTGCTGGTGCTTTGAATTTTCTTGCAAACTGCTGGCAGGCAAAACATCGCCTCGCCATTTCCAGTGCGTCTTTGTTCATTCTTGGAGAGTAATATCCTTGTAGTTGGGCTTTCTGCACCAGGGATCTCATGACGATGTGGTTGCCCGCGTCTCCGTAATGTATGTCTTTCAAAATGTGTAACCCTTCTTCCTTTGTGACGCATCTGAGCATTGGTCCTAGGAACGTAGCTCTGTAGAGGATTCCTTCCCGGAGGTGATATCTTGCCGCCCTTGAGATGATCTTCTTAGCGTACTTGGGATCTTCAGGCAATGTTTCATTGCTTAAGTATCGGTAAAGGGGTACTCTCCAGTCGTCCTCTATCTCATTGCCTTCTATGTTTGGTGGGCTGTATACTCCTTCCACGTCCATGGCTTCTTCTCTCGTGGTTTCAGTATTCACCGATGGTTCAGACACTCTTACCACCTTGATGGATGTGACACTGGGATCCCGTAGCATAGATGATATATATGCCAACGCGTCTGCATGTCTATTGTCTTTCCTTGTTACGTGCATGTAAGTTACATTTTCGATCTTAGCTGTGAGTTCTTGTGCTAGCTTCAAGTATGCAGAGAGGCATAAATCTAGAGTTTGGTACTTGAGTTCGATTTGCCTGATGACGAGTTGTGAGTCGCTTGTAATCCTGACGTTCGTGATGCCTAACTCGATTATCAGTCGTAGTGCGTGGATCACTGCTTCGTGTATTCGGCGATGTTGTTTGTGTACTCTTTAAAATCTAACCTGAATGCATGTAGGATCTTATCTCCTGTTGGTGTGGTTATTACGATTCCTATCCCTGCGCCTTCATTGTTGGAAGACCCATCCACGAACACTTCCCATCTTCGAGAGTTGACTGGCTCCAGCAGATCATCAGGATCCTCTTTGTCTTCCTCAGCTCCTGGTATATCATATATTTCTTCTTCGTCTTTGAGGGGTAAGTCCTCCAAGAAGTCTGCTAACACCTGTGATTTCTCCGCCGTTCGAGGTTCAAATATGATTTTGAACTGCGTTACCTGTGCATTCCATTTGGCTATACGTCTTACTCTTTCTGAGTTTTGGAGGACTTGGCCGATTGGTGCCTTCGTTAGTACTCTTACTGTATGTGGGTTGAAATAGGTTCGCAGTTTTTGTGTTGCAAATACGAGTGCTAGAATGATCTGCTCCATCTTCGTGTAGTTCTTTTCAGCTTGGTACAGAGTTTTGCTGATGTAATAAATGGGTATCTCTTCTTTCTTGTTTGTCTGAACTAGGACTGCGCTGATTGCGCATCTGGTTGCCGCCAAGTATAAGGTTAGTACCTCATCTTTTTCTGGCCTTTGTAACGTCGGTAGAGTTGTGTGGATACCCCAAGTCCAATAGGGCCTAATGGGCTTGACACATACTAAGTTAAGCTTATCTAGTTGGGCTTGGGTTTAGACATCTTGGGTGTTTAAGAGATAAAGAATGGCAATTATGTTAATAAGTGGCTAAGAGGACACATGGAAACCAAGGAGTGAAAGGGAGTCTCTATAAATAGGGCTCTAAAAAGATCATTAGAGAAGCTTTTTTGGAAGAGAGAGAAATTAGACTACACTCCTAAGAGAGAGAGAGAAAGCAAGAGAAATGAGATAAATCGGGTTGCTACCTCTGTGACTCGGATCGGATCAGTATAGTACCCCATTCACAGTTGGCGACCACACCGGGAGACTGATTTCGAGTCCAGCGGAATGCAGCCAGTACGAGAAGCGACGAGCGCGCCAAAAAAGAAAGTTGCGCGAGTCCCCATACCGGGCGAGGATTTTGTGTTGTTAGAGAATGAACCGACAGACATCGACACCGAGGACGCGCAAGGAGGTGAAAAGATATCCGTAGGAATTGTAACTGCGCCAACAACATCAGCGCAGGGAAGTAAAGAGGTTGCACCATCCACCCTTAATGACGCGCAAGACACAAATTTGGACGAAATGTGGCAAGAGTTTGCAGCGCAGGCAAAAAGGCAGCAACGATTGATGATGTTGATTAGACAAAAGGAGGGCGCGGCTTCACCAGAGAATACCGGTCCGGTCAACGGAACTCTCGATGAACCAAATGTGGCCGGAATCGTTCCCTGAAAAGTAAAGCCCGCGGCTACAAAGGAATTTCAGCAAGAAGTGGAAAGCCCTAGTGTACTAACTGGGAAGATCTCGGAGGAAGACTTAGCCAGATACATTGAGGAACATTACCGAGTAGCAAAACAAGACCACGGGTATAGCTCTTTGGACCCACCTTACACGAAAGAAGTGGTTGCTTACAATTTTCCACGCGATTACTCATCGCCTAAGTTCAAGGTATACACAGGGCAGGGAAACACGCGAGAACATTTGGGTCGTTTCCTCTCGACAATGAACCAACACGCGAACGATGGAAATCTATGCCTAAAGGAATTTTCAAAATCTTTGTCTGACACCGCATACACCTGGTACGTCAACTTAAAACCAGGGAGCATAGCAATCTGGGAGGAAATGGCGCGCTTATTTCTCAAAAAATTCTTTTATGCAAAGAGGCGAGTGACGTCGGTCGATTTAACGCGAACAACGATGGGAATTGACGAAGACCCTATGAAGTACATTACGAGATTCCGAAGCCACGCGCTTGAATTGAGTGAGGATGTGCCGGAGGACAGGTTGGTTGAGATCTGCGTTGGAAAGATGACTGCCACACTACATTTCGCCTTGTCCAACTTTCAGTTCCAAACATTCGTAGAATTGGAAGAAGCGACAGCGCGGGTATCAGATTGCCTGGGGATATTCCAGCAAGCAAAAATAGAGCAGACGTGGTACAATTCGGTTAACTCGTTAAGCGCGGCAATTACCAGCAGTGGACCTATTCCAGGGAACAAGCGTCCAGCGTCGTTCCAACCGTATCAAGGCGCGACGCCACAAGGAGTACGGGGTGGGAACAATCCCAACGGACAGCGCCCTATCCCGGCGCCTATACCTTGCACCAAGAAGCAAATCGATAATCTTGTCGATCAATGGGCCGCTAACGGAGAAATTAACTTACCACCCGTCGTTGTAGATCTCAATACAGTTAATAAAGCGCACGAACGATACTGCCACTTTCACAGGAGGGTGAACCACCCAACCCTCGACTGTTATGGCGTGCGGAATGCGTTTTGGAGGAAGGAAAGAGCGGGGGAGATAGACCTCGGGCGACAACAAATAGACAAGGATCCCTTGCCCAAACACAACGTTATGATGATTTCTCACGACCCTAGAGACGAGGAGTGGGCGACATGGGAGGATTCCAAGGAAGAAGCATGTGAATTATCCAGCGGAAAGCAGGATTTCGAGGGAACGAACATCGTCGCCTTCCAATTCTCCAAGACCATCATCGTACAACAATTCTTTGATTCCCTCGGTTTCAGTGAAGACCAGATTAGGAAGGCGTCTCAGGCAATCGCCGCTATAGCTGCAGGTCATCAGGCGTTGTCAAGAGGAAGGATTACTTTTGACGACAGCGATATATGCATTCCTGAAGAGCACCTACGCCTGTTGTATCTCACTGCGACTGTCAATAAACATCAATTAAGAAGAGTATTCGTCGATGGAGGAGCATCTCTAAACCTCATCTCGGTACATACCTTGGATTTGCTGGGCATACCAAGAGAAGAAATCAGGGAGCGGAAAACAGTGGTGCGCGGTTTCGGAGGTCACACCCAGGAGGCAATCGGAGTAATATGCCTCACCATGTCTATCGGGCTAATCAAAGCGTCAGTACCCTTCCATGTATTGGACGATCATACCTCGTTTCACCTGCTCCTAGGACGCGGATGGATACGTGATCATCATGTCGTGGCATCCACTTATCATCAGTGCATTAAAACTAGCATTGGGGGCAAGGAATACAGGGTACCCGCCACAAATAACCCCTTTGGGCCCTAGGAGGCGTACATGGCGGAAGCAGCTTTTTATAAGCCAGCGGAACAAAGTGAAGCAGCCGTGATAGGCCTATCTCGGACAATCCCCCTGTCGAAGTATGAAGAAGACGACAAAGTTTCGGTCTTTAACCCCGCTCGCTTAGTAATACCCAAGGAAAAAAGGAAGGTTGAAGAAAAAGCGTCCGTGTTCAGTGCCAAAAGACTGGGGATGCCAACAGGCGTCAAAAGGTCAAAGTCAGAACCAGAGCCTCGGTTCCACCGCTTTCCCACTCAAAGCGGGGGACACGTTTACAGATTATAGCAATCAGCGGAGGTGTTGCCGCCTGATCAGTTGTGCGAGGCATAGATAAGCCAGGCGACACCATCTCCCAACGAAGAAGAAGAAGTAACGGCAGAGTCTTTACCGGTGGAAGAACCCGTAGAGATACCATCCTTGGACGAGGTGGAAGAAGTAAACATTGGTGATAATGAGGAGCGCCTAATCAAGAACAGTGCGTCTCTCGGAAGGGAAGAGCGGAGAAGAATGATCAAGTTATTAAAAGAGTATAAAGATGTGTTCGCTTATACATATAGCGAAATGTCAGGTTTAGACGCGGAACTGGTCGCACATTCTTTAGATGTGATGGCACACGCTCGCCCTATAAAACAAAGGAGCCGCACCTTTCATAAGGATGTCGCATTAGCAATAAAGGAGGAGATTGAGCGATTGGTGGCAGCAAAATTTATCAAACCTATAAAGAACGCGCCATGGTTAGCCAACATCGTACCAGTAATGAAGAAAAATGGGAAAATCCGATGTTGCGTCGATATGCTAAAAGATGAGTTCCCGGTACCAAACGTCGATATGCTAGTAGACGCGACTAGTAACCACCAAATGTTCTCGTTTATGGATGGTTACAGTGGCTATAATCAGATTAAAATGAACACCGTAGATGCGCACAAAACAGCATTCCAAACGCCGTTCGGTTGTTTCTATTACGTGGTAATGTTCTTCGGATTGAAGAACGCGGGGGCGACTTACCAGCGAGCCATGGTCTCTATTTTCCATGACTTGATCCATAGGCAAGTCGAGGTATATGTCGACGACATTGTGGTCAAGTCCCTGAAAAAGGAAGACCACATCGATCATTTGCGTATGGTATTTGAGCGCTGCAGGCAGTACAAACTCAAGATGAACCCTCTGAAGTGCGCTTTTGGGGTCACATCGGGTAAGTTCTTAGGTTTCGTGGTCACTAGCACGGGGATCCAGGTAGATCCAGGAAAGGCGCAAGCAATACTTAGTATGGACAGCCCTGCCAATGTGCACGAACTTCAAAGCTTTCTGGGGAAAATATCGTATGTCCGGAGATTCATACCGGGCCTTGCCCAGATGATGGTCGTTTTTACTCTACTCCTAAAGAAAGGATGCGCGTTCCAGTGGGGAGACGCTCAGCGAACCGCTTTCGAAAGTATAAAGCGATGCCTAACTTGTCCACGAGTCCTTCGACCACCGATACCTGGGGAGCGCCTACATCTTTATCTAGCATATACCACCGAGGCCATAGGAGCTCTCCTCGCCCAAGATTTAGGAAACGACCAGCTTTTTCCTATATATTACGTGAGCCGAGTACTGAAAGATGCTGAGGTGAGATATCCGCGGATCGAGCAAGCGTGCCTGGCCCTGATATATGCAGCTCAAAAGTTAAGACCATACATGTTGGCGCATCAGACTGTGGTAGTTGCCGCGGCGAACCCCATGGTCTATTTGGCCGAACGACCATACCTGACCGGTCAAACCGCGTGATGGTCTCTTCAGTTGTCAGAATTCGGGTTACATTATCAAAGACCGCGAGGCATAAGAGGCCAAGCAATCACAGACCTCTTAGCCGCGTTCCCAGGAAGTGATGAGGTCGATATCCATGAGGATATCCCAGGGGAAGTAGCTGAGCTCGAAGAGGAAAATACCTGGGACATGTACTTTGATGGGTCGACTTACGGAACATATGGAGGAGCGGGCATCATGTTTGAAACACCAGAAAAGGAGTTACTGTCGTTTGCCTTTAAACTGGATTTTGCATGTAGCAACAATATAGCTGGATACGAGGCGTTCCTAATAGGACTCAAGCTGGCAGAACGAATGGAACTTCGTCGACTCCATGTACATGGCGACTCAAAATTGGTCACGAGCCAAGCAGGAGGACAATTCCATGTCAAAGAAGAGCGTTTAGCACCTTATCGCGCGGAAGCACATGAGCAGATTGCTAAATTTGCCCAAATAGAATTAGGGCACACGGGAAGAGCCATGAACAGACATACTGACTCCTTGGCAACACTAGCGGCAAAAATCAATTTGAACGGCAAAGATGAAGGCTCGATCACTATACACAGGCAAGAGCTCCCCAGCACATGGTTACGAGGGATGAAATTCAAAGAAGAAAACAATTGGAGAAAAGGAATCATGAGGGAACTCGATAAGCCGAAGGAAGAAAGGTCGATATTGTTTAAAAGGCTGAAATCCTTTGTGGTTATCAAGGGGCAATTATATTACCGAATGGCGGGCGGAGCCCTAGCGCGGTGCGTAGGGAATCAAGAAGCGGTAAACCTCTTGGATAGAGTTCATCAGGAGACCTGCGGGCACTCGGGAGTAATTCCGCTATACAGAAGGCTACAAAGAAAAGGGTATTACTGGCCCGAGATGGCAACACAGGCCGCGATCCAACAAAATAATTGCGCGGAATGTCAATCACCGCCGCAACCATCGGAGGTCTGTACGGTCGAAGAGTTGGATTGGAGGCAGCCATACTTTAATTATTTAAGGAACGGATTACTCCCGGGAGACGATGTGGAAGCTTTGATAATAAAGAAAAAGGCGGCGCGTTTCTTCATCGATGATGGGGTATTGTACAGGAGAAGCTTTAACAACGGGGCCCTGAGGTGCCTAAGCAAAGAAGAAGCGCAGATAGTGATGACCAAGGCTCATGAGATGGAGCATCAAGGAAAGCGCAAGCTATCTATACACATTCACGAAGGGGGGCACTACTGGCCTACCATGGAGGCTGACACAACAGATTTTGTAAGAAAATGCGACGTCTGCCAGCTCCATGGGAATGTCATACAAGCGCCACACAAAGAATTACACAGTGTGGTTGCTCCGTGGCCTTTCCACAGCTGGGGTCTGGACTTGATCGGCCCTATAAATCCTCTATCCTCGGGGAGGCATAAATACATATTCACGGCCACAGAATACTCAACCAAGTGGGTAGAAGCAACGCCTCTGCGAAATTACGAGGGAGAAACTATTGCCCCGTTCATCAAAGAATACATCATTTGTCGTTTCGGCGCGCCAATGATCATTCGCTCGGACAACGGTACTTCCTTCATCAACCAGAAGGTGGCAGATCCGTTGGCCAAGTACCATATAAAACAACATGCATCGACTGAATATTACCCGCAAGGGAATGGATTAGCAGAATCCACTAACAAAACGCTACTGAGGATTCTGAGCAAAACTGTCCACGATCATCACAGAAGCTGGCACGAGCAGTTGCCCTTAGCGCTATGGGCTTACAGGATCTCCAAGCGGAGCTCAACAGGGGCGTCTCCCTATTCCCTAGTATACGGGGAGGATGCCATCTTACCAGCTGAAGTGGCGGTACCATCAGCCAGAGTAGCAATGGCTAGCCATACGGAACGGGACGATGTAAGCAGAATCGCGCACCTCGATGCGCTCGCAGAACATAGGGCGAGGGCGGAGCATTTCGCTGAAACTTACAGAGCTACTAAGGCGCGTTATTATAACAAAAAGGTAATACCGCGCTCCTTCGAGGTCGGTGATATTGTGTTAAAAATCGCTAAGCACGTACAGAGAAAGGCAAAAGCTGGGAAATTCGCGGCAAATTGGCGCGGGCCTTACATCGTGCGAAAAATTGTGGAAAGCGGTTACTACTACCTCAACCACATGAGCGGGAAGGAGATTGATACTCCGATCAATGGTAAATGAATTAAGTTATACTATGCATAAGTGGATAAAACCAGAGGATAATGGTAGTAGCTTCACTCTCCTTTTATTTATCTTTGTTTGTTTTCCCATTACCATATGTAAACCTCTGAAATAAAAAAAAAGGGGGGGGGGGGGGGGACAAAAGAAAAAATACGCCCTACTCCCATTTCTATAATCAATTCTTGGTCTTATGGGCACTGAAAACCCTTAAGGAGCGCACTGAACACGCTGCCTCAGGAGCGCACTGAGCACGCTACCTCGTAACAAAAATCGATTTAACACAAGGGCAATGATAACCCTGGTCGATTGGGCACCGAAAACCCACAAGGAGCGCACTGAACACGCTGCCTCAGGAGCGCACTGAACACGCTACCTCTTCACAACCAGATTCAATCCAACACCAAAGAACACTACTAACGTTAGCCCACGAGGTACATAAACAAGAGCTTTCAAAAGTCTTACATAAAACAAAAGACGCGCGTAATAAACCTCGCCTCTCTTTTACGATACTAAGCAAACATAAAGAAAAATCAACCGATTACAGAAAAGCGCGCCTTCACAAGTACAAGGAACACTAAAACACATATCAAACATCGGTCAGTTTGGCCAGCTCGGCCTCACATTCAGCAACGCGCTGTGCGACAAAGCTAACAGAATCCTTCGCATATTCTATATAGCCTTCTTCCATGGAAAGTTGTTGCACGAGGTCATTATAGCGGTGACGCGCCTTACCTTTTAAAATTGGATCCGCGCCAGCACGACGAATCAATCCCATAGTCTCACATTGATCAGAGAGGGCAGCGCATATGTCTTTGCATCGCCGCTCATGCGAATGGAGTAAACCTCTCGTCTCTAAGAGGACATCACGTAAGCGTTTTGCTTCCTTCTCAAGATTAGCACGAGCCAATGCGCCAGGAATAGCAGGGAGAGCCAATACCCACAAACCATCCAAAGAAGCCATTTTGACTGATTGAAATGAAACAGAATAACAATTGACAACGCTTTTATACTAACAAATTGGCACATTTAATATAAAGGAAGCCACTCTGGGCATGAACGACACGTGTCCAATAGAAACACGTTTTCATTAATTAAAACAGGCCCTACGGCATCTACACAAGGGAAAAGAGTTAAACCAAAGGCATGACCGCGCCTACAGCCAAGGCGCGTCTACAACGCTCCAGTTCCTCATCAACATCCTTGACAAATCGTTCGGCCTCCAAGAGGCTACTAAGGGCGCTAGTACGGCGACTATGAGTCTTGTCCATTCGCCGACGAAGCCCTGCCTCATTATGAGAGCCAAATTGAACACCATGAGCATGACCAGCGACACAAGCGGCCTCCCATTCAGCGTGATGCTCATTCCAAATCTGTTGGAGAGCCTCATAGTCTTCTCGTCTATGCGTAACCAATAGTTCCATTTGCTCCTTGACTGATTCCAGTCGCCCAATTTCACGCTCCAGATCCAAAGGAGTGGACATAGACGGCGCCGAGGACAAGGTTACAAAATAGCCGCGTAAACGAAACGCCATTTGAAACTGTTTGCAAACAAAGAAAGAGGAAAAGGAATGGAATAGAAAAGAGAGAATGAGGATAAATGGAAGATCAGAAAAGAACACATATATATACACATTCAAAAGTCAACATTCAAAGGTTACATTTATTGTTACACGAAAATCGAAAAGACAACCCCATTGGCCATAAAACACCCCCTAGACACTTCGACTCCGAAACGAACGAAACAATACAAAAGCACGGGCCAACGGTACATTTATTATACGCATAGCACGAGAGACATCGTACAAACTCAAAGTAGAAAACACCCGTCGCGCCCTACAGCTCCGAAGACGTTCCAAAGAAACCTCATCAGGCTCATGTCCAGACAGTCTCATCCCCTCCACTAAGGAGTTCACTTCATCAAACTCAAGGCAAGAGTCATCCGATAACTTCCCAAAATAAGTAACCACTATAGGCAAAACAAAGCTTGCCCTACGCAAACGATGAATTTCATCGATAACCTCCTCGCGAGATAGCGCCATCCACCCAAGTGTCTGCAAACAAAAAGAAAGGGAGGATGCAAACAAACAAAATAACCCAAAAACAAAACAGATAATCCAGCTATTTATACAGGATCAGTCATTAATACGAGCATTAAAGACCAACACGAAAATCAATATCCATAATCCAAACAACAAACAAACAAATCCTTCCTCTCAAACAAAAAATAATAATAATAAATAAAAAAAAGGGAGGGAAGAAGAAAAGTTTCACACACCCAACAAACCAAGGTACAACAAGACAAAGCAGAAAGAATTCACGACTCGGCCTCAACTTCAGCCAACTCTTTTCGCTTCACTTTCAGCTCGTGATTGACCTGCGCGAACTCCTGTTCTACCTCAACGAGGGCATCAGTAACATTGCTGAACTCCAAGGCGATCTTCCTCTGCTCTTCAGTCTTGATCTCGACCTCAGCCACCAACCGCTCTTTCTCTTGAACCAGTCGCTCAATTTCGGCAGATAACTTCGAGGTTCTGGGATCATGCTTGGTCCTCACCTTTTTTAGCAGCTCCTGCAGCCAGGTAACGTTAAACCGCATGTAATCTGCAGTCGAAAGAATCCCCTCCCATTTCGCCACCTGACTCTCAAAGGGTGGATCCTGATCAGCGCCAAAAAGTCTGGCCGCCACGCCCAACAGGTCGCGGACCATTTTTACTTGTGTCGCTGCCCCGAGACAATCTGTCATTTTCGCAGGCACGAGGTGGCCATGACGCCTTAGAATTTTAGTGTAAGTGCCCACGTGCGCTGTAGGGACCCAGAACCCATGGACGAGCTCAAAAGCATCATCTTCAAAACCGATCTCCGAACGATCGAAGACTCGTTCGAACAAGGGCAGAACAACAGAATTACGGACTGTGCCGGCAGGAGAAGAATAAGCCGCGTTAACAGAAGAAGAGCGAGTTGTATTAATAACCGAAGAGCGAGCTGCAACGGTAGCAGGCGAACCCAACACTGCGGAAGCTGAGGGGCGATTGACAATTTTATCGTTCCCAGGAGGCAAGGAATTCTTCATACGCTTCTCGCTACCTGCGCTATCAGTCTCTTTGTTCACGCGTTTTCCCATATCCGCTTCCTACCAGAAAATAAGTCAGTTACGCAACACCAACTCATAAGTAAAAGTGATAAAATACTCAAAACAAGCCGACATGGCTCACCTTCTCAGAGGGTACTGAAGTCGCTTCCTCTTCAACGTCTGTATCACCTGCTTGCTCGTCAGAATAACCACCTTCGAAGGAACCTAGAGAAAAACGCATACACTAAACAAATTTAAAACTCTCTCGATTCACAAAAATGGAACAGATATTGGGGCCTTTATATAGGATTTTTTCGCTTGAAAAGGGGAATTAAATGCGCTCCACGTGTAAAATTTAATGCATACCTGGATCAGACAGTACATGAGCATAAGAAGACGGGCCCACTTGATGTTCTTTCCCTGACATTGATGAGCTGAAAGATTCCAAAATGGCAGACGGAGAGTTCAGGGGGTTAACCTCACCGCGCCTAACGGAACAAACCAAAGGCTGCAAGCGGGTTAACTTCATCACATCAGCTGGTTTGGGACCAGCGGTTTTGTTACGACGTTCAAGTTCTCTCACAAACTTTGGATTGCTCGAGCGAGCAGGGGTCTGTACGGACGCGACACGTTTCCTCTTCGAGGAGGTTACCGGACGCGCCTGTTTAGTACAAGACTTATTAGAAGGGGAAAAAATACACCGAGGAACGGGGACTATGCCCGCTTCCCAGTTTCGTTTATCAGTCAAGGCCTTCTCACGCCACTATGCTCGAGCATATTAAGCCACTCCTCCAGAGACCGCTTACGCGGCCCTGGATCATGAGCGTCGTCAGGCTACGTTCAAGCAAAAACTTAAGTAAACACAGACTCAAAAATGCAAACACCAAATTTGTACGAGTAGAAAATCTGCATAGGTACTCAAGGTACCAGATCCATCAGATCCACTCATACATACAGTATTTAGTTGTGGTTCAGTAGTCCGAAGACCGCAAGAACAGCACCGAAGGTGCTTTGAACAGTAACCAAAGACCATATAAAGAAATCAAGACAAGATATAAGAAAACCCTTATCTATTTCAATGCTGAGATTACAAGAATATAACCCTAAGGAACCAGAGGAGATTACAAACCTAATCTCTCTCTTGCTACTTAGACTCAACCCAAAGAGAATCCAACCCTTACAACGTTTTCCAAGCTCGCCTTATATAGGCCGAGCTTGGGTGGTTTACAGCTAATAAGACAAAGGACTCAATCGTGGTGGTGTCAGTCCCTGTCGAGTAAGGCGGTTTATGCTCCGAGGCTTCGGTCCATTGACATAGTCCGAATACTTTCCTTCCGAGTCTTTACTCCGCTCGTGTGTAACTGTTTTCCCTTTTAGGCGGGTCCGAGCTTTCGCTGTCGACTCTCTCGGCATGGTTAGGCCTCCAGGATGCGAGACACGTGTTCCGAGGGGTTTTATCCCCTACAAAATTGATACGCCAAAGGGGTGGTTACTTACCGCAACACCTCTGCCCAACACAGTACTAGGCGCTGAAGGAGACGGTTTGGAGACTCTGGTTGTCCGCGATCGTCCTTGTCCGCCAGCAGCTTTTGGGGAGGGAAG
The DNA here is from genome assembly GCA_023529015.1 of Papaver nudicaule. Classification (NCBI taxonomy): domain Eukaryota; kingdom Viridiplantae; phylum Streptophyta; class Magnoliopsida; order Ranunculales; family Papaveraceae; genus Papaver; species Papaver nudicaule. Next base: position 16,192 of record JAJJMA010176755.1, read on the forward strand.
GGGGACTTTCCTCTTTGACTTATGCTTCACAACTGCGTCAGGATCCAAAGGAAGAGGACCCCAAGCTGTCTCAGAAGAATTCCGAGCGCGACCCTTGTTCCCGGGAACCAGCCTGAGAGGTTCTCCTATACTCTTCTCAAGCACAAAACGGCCGATGCGATGCATCTCATAAAGCTCGTTATCATCCGGCGCGTGGTAGATAACACGAGTGGTGACCAGAAAGTCCATCACGCGCGTTAAAAGCTCTTCCCAATACAAACGCTAATCAGCAGAAACGCGGAGAGAATCCGGAGCAGGTTGTGGATAACGGATGGTGAAGGGGACCGGACGACAGCGAAGCATGCCCCCATCAGAGTAGACAAGCCGATCATAACAGTCTCAATCGAGGCACCATCCAGGATAAGAGGACGCAAGGGAGGTGGAGGAACCCCCTGGTCAAAACCCGCTTGGCGGACAACCCGATCGAAGTTATAGGCCTCAATAGAGAACGCGCCCCCGCAAAAACCAGGGAGGTAGCCAGACGTAACTGACAAAATAAAGTCCACTTCGCTCGCCTGATTCACTCTTCGAGAATTGAGGATCTCCTCTTCATCTGAGTAAAAGGTGTAAGGAGTAGGTCCAACACGACCATCAGTGTATGGAGAAAAACAAAACTTGCTTCCAATATCCATGTAATTGGAAATGGTGTCAAGAGATTTAGGCGATTTCCGATTATAAAGGCGGGCGCGAGGATAAGTATACACCATAGGATCTTGATAGACCTCCCCTTCCTCGTTGACTCGTTCCTTGACGCCATGAATGGTAAGCGTCGGAACTGGCGGGCTGAACCCTGGAAAGCGCCCCCAAGACCACATCTGAAGGAAGCTTGCGGGTACGAAAGTCTCGACAATCTGCACATTAGCGGCCCTCTGGATATCGATCACGAGCAAGTCCAAGTGGTGGTAAAGCCCGCCCAAGAACATAGGAGCCAAGGGAAAAGATACGCCACGCGCCATTAGAACGGCCATTGGCATAAACTCTTCCTTGATTGTATCCCCTGGGCTGAATTCGAAGATATCATGACTCAGCCAGAAAAGAAGAAACGCGACCAGTTGCACCGTTTCTGAATCCTCGCCATAATCCGGACATTCCCAACGGCCCTCCACCATTTTCGATGCCCAGTACTTCACGAATAAAGGATAGGATGAGCGCCTTTTCTTTTGCCTTCTTGAAGTGGCTACTTCGGCATCATCCTCGCCTGGAAGGCGCAAAGACAAATTTGTGATTAGCTGCGCATAATGAAAACACTCCCAAAGAGAAAAAAGAGAAGAAAGAACGAGCCAAAGAAAATATTACCCCGGGCGCGTTCATGTTCCTCGCCCCCTTCTATATCGTCATCCTGAGCGCCCTCATGTTCCTTACCCTTTTCTGGATTATCCCCGGCTCCCTCGACGAGAACGTCCCTTGCGAGCTCTTTGGATTTCTTCAGAATGACAACCAAATCCCAATCCTTGTCACGCATACATCCTGCGACGGCTGACTGATGCCAATAGCAGGCGCCATGGGCTGGTAGCAAAGTGAGAGCAATTAGTCCTCAAGAGTGATAGTCGCCTCTCCCCAAGCAAAAAGGAAGGTATGGAACAGAGAAATCCAACGTGTGACTAGCTTGGTCAGATCGAAGTTACTGCGGTTGCAGGAGCGACATTTGGATGCTTTGATAGCATCAAGAACGTCGATCCCATCCAGAGTACGGGCATGAGACTCGTGATTTTCAATGAAATCAACCCACGCCGACCAGCCCTCCTGGGGTTTCGCCGTGGATTTATAGACGATGTTGGGAAGCTCGTAATCGCCACGGTTTATAGCCAAGCGATGAATCTGTTCATAAGGAGGAAATGACCACCCGATGTCATCCGGGTTCAACAGCCACAGCGGGTCGGCTGGCAGAGGCGGCGGCAGTTGGTTCATAAGGCGTTGATTAAAGAAGTCATCAGGGTATTCAGTACTGGGAAGAGGAACAAAGGCGCTCTGGAGGGAAATGCTTATGTTGAACAGAGTGTGAGAAAATAAACCGTCTTCACGATCAGGAGGGGGGAAGACATCAAGGTTAGCATTCTGGGCGCCCCACCCATCTGACGCGACCTCGGGGTTAACCTCGTCCTCATGATCAAAGGCGAGTGGGTCGTTTTGCAAAGGCTCGTCGTAATCACTCATGGTAGTAAAGGAAGAAAAGAAAAGAATTTTTAACCAAGGAAAGTTTGGCTGGAGGAAGTGAAGGTAAAAGGGTATTTATACTGAGCAGAGAAAAAGTGTAAGGGTGTAACCGTCCGCCACCTAGACCACGATGCCAATAACTCATGGACGTGCGCCGCCACGTAGGCCATGATCCTGACAGTTACAGAATTGATCGTGGGCGATGGTCAGGGGACTTGGGTTCCCATGGGTGGCGGTCGACCCGGCGCATTTGCCCGCCCGAACCGTCAGGGGACTAATGTGGATACCCCAAGTCCAATAGGGCCTAATGGGCTTGACACATACTAAGTTAAGCTTATCTAGTTGGGCTTGGGTTTAGACATCTTGGGTGTTTAAGAGATAAAGAATGGCAATTATGTTAATAAGTGGCTAAGAGGACACATGGCAACCAAGGAGTGAAAGGGAGTCTCTATAAATAGGGCTCTAAAAAGATCATTAGAGAGGCTTTTTTGGAAGAGAGAGAAATTAGACTACACTCCTAAGAGAGAGAGAGAAAGCAAGAGAAATGAGATAAATCGGGTTGTTACCTCTGTGACTCGGATCGGATCAGTATAGTACCCCATTCACAAGTTGCTAGATGCTCTTTAACCTTTCCGAAAGCTTGTTGGCAGTCTTCTGTCCACGCGAACCTGCAATCTTTCCTTAATATGGAAAAGAAATCCTTGCACCTATCTGATGATATAGCTATGAATCTTCCCAGCGCCGCCAGTCTTCCGTTCAGCCTTTGAACGTCCTTCAAGTTCCTTGGTGACGACATATTTACCACATCTCTGACTTTCTCCGGGTCCACCTCGATTCCTCTTTTGGTGACCAAGTAACCTAAGAATTTTCCGGAGGTTACCCCGAAGGTGCATTTCTCCGGATTTACCTTCATCTTGCAACTCCTCATGGCTTCGAATATTTCTCTGAGATCCGCCAAATGATCTTGCGATTTAGACTCTTGACGAGCATATCATCAACGTAGACCTCCAAGGTTTTTCCAATCCACTGTTTGAATATTTTATCCACCAGTATTTGATATGTGGCTCCTGCGTTTCTCAGTCCGAAGGGCATTCTTGTGTAGCAATATAAACCCCTCGGAGTAAAAAAGGTTGTATGTTCTTGATCTTCTTCGGCCAAGGCTATTTGATTATACCCCGAGTACCCATCCATAAACGACAGTAATTCGTGGTCAGAAATCGCGTCGACCAGTTGATCAATGCTTGGCAAAGGATAACTATCCCTCGGGCAAGCTTTGTTGAGATTGTTGAAGTCGATACAGATTCTGACGCCTCCGTTCTTCTTGGGTACTATCACCATGTTTGGTACCCAAGTTGGGTACATTACTTCTCTGATGAATCCAGCATCCATCAGCTTTTGGAGCTCCTTCTCCACTGCTTCGTGATATATAGGGTCCACCTTCCTTATTCTTTGCTTGAATGGCAGCGTGTCCGGATTTATCCGAAGGTGATGGGCCACCACCGAAGGATCTATCCCTGGCATGTCCTTCATTGTCCACGCGAATATATCCAAGTACTCCTTCAGTAGCTCTTTCAGTTTTACTTTCATAGTTTCTTCCAACAATGTTCCTATACTCACCTCTCGTGGCCGTTCTTCAGTCCCGATGTTGGTTTTCTTCGTTCGCTCGATGGATGAGAATAGTTGCTTCGGAGGTCCTATGGGAGTAACGTTCTTTAATTGTTATTTGTCCCCAGTCGATGTTGACGCCATCATCACTGCTGGGAGTAATGATGCTGCTTTGGCTGCCTTGACTTGCTCGTTATATTCTTCGTATCTCTTTTCTTTCTCCTCTTCCTTTCGATTTCCTTTATTCTTCTTAAGTGTTTCTTGGACTTCGTTGTGATGTTTAGCTTCGGCTGCGTCACATCTTCGCGCATCTTGCTGGTCTCCTTTGATCTCCGTTTCCCTTATGGTGTTGGAAATCTTAGGTGCTGATGATATGTCAAAGATGTTCCCCTCAAGCGGTGCACCCAAAGTCTCCCCATGATGGCATTGTAGGGCGAGGGTGAATTGACGATGCTGAACCTCGCTATAGTCTTCATAGGTCCCGCATCTACCTGCAAAACTATCTCTCCCTTCGGTTTCGATGTGGATCCATTAAATCCATAAATCGTACACGTAGACGCGTCCATCTGGCCGTCCTTCAACTCCATCCAAAGATAAGGTTCATAGAAGAGTACGTTGAGCGAACTTCCTCCATCTATTAATATCTTCGAAACATTCCACCCGTGGATTGGTAGAGTAACCAACGGATCATTATGCATTTCGACATCCTGGTTGATGTCCTTGGTAGAAAACGTGAGTGGAGTCGCCATCCACTCCTCCCATTCGTCGGTTAATCTCCCGTTTAATTTGTATAACTCGTGCTCCGAGGTTCTCCTTTTTGTCCTTAAATTGTTACAAATATCTCCTGGTAGCGAAGGCTCGCTCTCCTGCTGGAACGTAATCATATTGAGTGATTTGTATCCTTCGGGGAGTCCTACCGTCTTTTCCTGCGTCGCTACGTTTGTTGTTGCTGGCGCCTGCCCAGGTAACTGGACATATTATCCGAAGTCTCCTTGGTTGATATACCTTTGGATCGTGTTCTTCAGGTGTTTGCATGCGTCGGTATCATGCCCTCGAGTCTGATGGTACACGAAGTAGTCTTTGTGGTTCTTGGTTTCGTCTCTCTTCCTGCCTCGAGTAGATGGGTACGGAAAGTCCCGCCCTCCTTCCTTCTTCAGAATCTGCGAGAGCGATAGAGTCAAGTTGGAATAGACTATATATGAGTAGTCCCTTCTTCATTTGTCCCCCGGCTTCCCGTCGTTATACCTGGGCTTCTTTTCAAATCCGGATGTGACGTCTCTCTCCGCTGAGCGTTTCCCGGTCTCTGATGCAGTTTCTACCGAGTTCGTTCTTTGTGGGGTACTTCGGTCTTGTGCTCGAGGGTTATCTCTCTGGATTTCCTCCAACCTGATGTACTTGTCTTGAATTACACGCAGTTCATCCTCAGTCGCCGGCGTATGAGCATGTAGTTCCACGAAGATAGAAGACGTTCTATCCAGTCCAAACTTGTAGCAGTTGATGCTGATCTCCGGGTTGACCTTTCCTATAGCCTGGCACACCTTCTGCCACCTCTCCGTGTACGCCTGGAGTGTTTCTCGAGGCCCGATGGCCACTGCAAATAGCATATCTAGCCCCGCCTTAGTAGCCTTGTTATACACATACGTCTCCATAAAGATATCAGATAACTCCTCGAATGAGTCAATTGAGTTTGGTTTGAGGTTATCAAACCACACCAATGCTATGCCGCTAAGGCTGGATGGAAAATACCGGCACAACACTACGTCATTGGTATCCTAGTAGGCCAACACCCGAAGATAGTACTTTAGGTGTGCTGACGGGTCAGTAGTTCCATCGTAACAAGTGAAGTTCGGCAATGGGCACTTCGATGGTATTTTACTTCGTTCAAGTATGATTGATAGCGGTGTTGTCCTGGCTTCCTACTTGGATTCCTCGAGCTTGTATCCTCCTTGCCTAGACTTCAAATCCGCCAATTGGTCCATGACGACCTTCAGTTGAGTGACCACTTCTCCCATTTGTGGCGTAGCTATCATCTCTCCCCGCTGTTGAGATTGCATCATGTGTCTTTGAGATTGACACGGTCTTCCGTGCGAGACAGAATGACTTGGGATGTTGTGAACCTCCCTCTGTGGCAAGTTGATTTTTCCTTGATACCCTTCTGGTATGCCTACAGGTGGTGGTGCCCGAATTATATTCCGTAGTGAAGAATAGCTTCGTGGCGCTTCTGAGTTTACTTCATCCTCTCCTCTGGTTTGATAGCTTCGGGCTCGCGATTGTCGTTCTCGTGCTTCGGCTCGGTCCCGCAATGCTTGATTTTCCTGAGTTAAGGCGTGTAGAACCTCGTCTTGCTCCCTCTGGTCCTGGAGTAAAGCTTCCAGCTGCGCTGCTAAAGGACGTTCATTCATTCCTTCGGCTCCATTGTTAACTTCGTTGTTGATGATGAGTCCCATTTTATTTTCTGATTCTTCTGACGAGGTTGTCGTGTGAACCGACACCGAGTTTCCTGTCTGCTCGATAGGGGTGTGCTGAATCTGGTCTCGTCCTGGATCTTCTTCTTCAACCATCTCTTCTGCGGGTAAAGGCATTCCGTACAAAGGATTTTTGCTCACCAACTGCTCGCTGGGGGTTGCTACTGCGCTCATGTGTAAACTCCATGGATTGCTTCTTCTAGATCAAGATTGGTTTCTCCTTGAGCCCTTAGCGATTGTAACCTGCTCCGTGTTAGCGCGGGTTATTGTCGGCTTCTAGCCACCAACGGCCTTGCTTCATTAGCCATGGATTCTTCCACTCCTTTTCCTATTGATACGATGGAAAAGACAAGATGATGGTGAAGCGTATTTTAACAGTAGAAACTTTTGATATCCCGCTGCCTTCTTAGGTGAGTCTGAGAAGGTAGTGGTTGTCTCTTTCCTCAACAAAGACTTGAGCTATTAGTAAGAAATCGATCTGGTGGTTTTTTCAGTAAGAAATCTTTTTTTGATGGATTTGGAGGATATTGCCTACTTGCTACTTTTACAACCAAGTTTGCTTCTCACTGTTAGATCATAGCTCACCAGAAGGTGGTATCAATCTTTGGTGTCCCTCCAAACCAAGCTATAACCAAATACGAAAAGTGATGAGAAGAGGAAAAAACTCACTGACTAGGATTTTTTGTTAAAATCTGGTTGTTTTAATTTCAGAAGGAACTGGTCCCTGTTTCTAGCGCCAAACTGTTGATACTAATTTTCCCATATCACACTACAAATAAAAGTTATTAAAGGATCGATTACTTAGGTCGTTGGTGGCCTTTGTTCGTTAACAAACGGGGATCTGTTCAAGGGTTTGAACGTGTTATCGTTAGTTATTATGAACCAAGTTGGCTACCGACCATAATCGTGGGATCACCTTTGAGTTGATCGTCAAACAAGATTAACTACAATAAATATGATTCCAATGATAATCAACACAACAATTAACGAGGTTCAGCAGCTGTGTGGTTACGTCCTCGGGGGTAAAATCTGTTGTTCTATTATACTCAATCAGTAAAGTTTTCTATGGTTTACACTATAAGTCACTTCAATTTGTTATGGATAGAGGTCATATGAAATCTTGAGAGTATTAACCCAAGGATTCTCACTCCTAGCTGTCCTTCCCAAACTATGCGACCCCCATTGCTGCTGAAGAGAAGGGGTATTTATATTACTTCAATAGGCGTCGTTCTTTGTTATCCTTGTTTGCTTTGTCCTCTTGATGCTCCTTGATCTGATCATCAATCTTCGGTGACCGTCCTTCTCATCTAATCCTGGATCTTCGTATTACTATGTGGAGGATCCTGGTTGTATCCTTGCGCTGTCGGCTCCTTATTGGTCTAGGTTCTGCTCTCCACCGTTGGTTGGACCAATCCCCACTCGACAGACGATTTCTGTCATGTTGTCTACAACATTTAATGCGGTGTGACTGCTCCTTTGCGTGCCTGCTTTCTCCTAGCATCCTAGGTTGGTGATCCTTCAATCTCCTCCCTTGGATTTCATCATATCGTGATGAGATACTGCTTTCCTGGGGTGAGCTCCTGTCCTTCGCGGTTCACATTGCTTCCGTGCACAGTCTTCGGAGATGGTACCACGTGTCCATCCGAAATTATGTATTAACATAGGTAAAGGATATTTCATTATTCAGTTACAAAATGAGGATGATAAAAGGTATGTTTCGAAGAGTAGGGTTTGGCATGTTGATGATCAATATTTGAGAATTAGGGATTGGTCCCCAAATTTTAGAGCTGATAATCAGAAAATCTCAACTGCTGCTATTTGGGTGAGATTTCCAGGGCTTAGTATTGAATATTGGACTGAAGAGATTATTTTATCATTAGGAAAAGTTTTAGGTAACCCTATTAAAGTTGATGAGAACACTTTGAATAGGAAATTGGGTTACTATGCAAGTGTATTAGTAGAAGTGGATTTTGCTGATCCTGTTCCTAACAAAATTTGGGTTGAGTCTAAGTTGGGGGTTTCTTTCAGCCTGTAGAGATTCCTAGATGGCTAAAATTTTGCTCTCACTGCAAGTTCATTGGTCATTCTTTTATGAAATGTAGATCTAAAGGAATTGAAGTTAATATCAGTGATGTGAATAATATTGAAACCAATGGTGGATTTCAGGAATTTAGGAAAAGAACTAGAAATAAGAAGAACAAGGGTAGAGAGATTTATGTCCCTAAGAATTCTAAGGCTACAACTTCTGATGACATGAGTGGCATGAATACTTCTGGAAAATAGATGATGAAGCAATTTTTTTGGATTCAGAAAATGGTTTTGGAGATTCCAGTGGGGTGATTAAAGATATTACTATTAATAATGGTTCTTCTGACTCTCTTTCTTCATGTAATACTTTTGAAGTTCTTCAAAATATTGATGAGGATAATGATGTTTCTAGTATTGAGGATGGGGAATTTAAGGAAGTGCCTAGTTCAGACTTGTTGGTGTTATCTAAGACTCCTCAGCAAGTAAAGGTTTTAGATGCTGAAGTTACAGTTCAGGATGAGAAAGGAAAAAAGATTCCAGCTGGGAAGAAAATGCCACCTGCTATAGTTCTTAAGCCTCATTTTACAAGATTTGCAACAAATGTTATTTCAAGATCAGTGTCTTTGAGGGGAAGCTCCACTACTTTCCCAAAATTTTCTTCTCAATGAAGATAATCTTTTGGAATGTCAGGGGTTTAAAGAGATCTAGAGCCCAGGACAAATTAAGATCTTTAGTAATAAAACATAACCCATCATTGGTTTGGATTGCTGAACCAAAAATAAGGGTTGATTCTTCTTCATATAGTAAAATAAAATTACCAAGAATGCATAATAAGGTCATTCACAATTCTGTGGATGGGAATAAAGGTAACATTTGGCTTTTTTGGAACAGGGCCATTGTTACTCCAAATGTTGTTGTTGTTTCAGATCACAGTATTACTGTTGAAGTAAGTGATGTTTTAGTTACAGGTGTTCGTGAAAATTCTCACACAGTGCCAAGGAGACAATTATGAGAGGAACTCTGTGATATTAGTTTGCTTGATAAACCACGGGTTGTCTTAGGTGACTTCAACTGTGTGCTTTCTGTGAATGAGAAAAAAAGAGGAAGATCACCATTAACAACAGCTATGAATGATTTTTCTGCTTGTGTGGATTTCTGTAGGCTAATTCAAGCAGATAGAAGTGGCCTAAACTTTTCATGGTCTAATGGTAGATGTGGAAGGAAGAGAATTTTATGTAATTTAGATAGAGCATTATATAACAGTAAATGGTTGGAAAGATTTGAAGGATGGAACTATAATGTGGGAGTTAGGGGAATTTCTGATCATGGTCCTTTGCTTTGTTCTGACAAAATAATCCCTAGAGCTCTGAATATTCCTTTTAGATTTCAAAAGATGTGGATTTCTCACCCAGGCTTCATGCATTTGGTTATGGATGTATGGCAGGAAATGGTATATGGTAACCCAATATACACTTTCATGCAAAAACTGAAAATTCTAAAACTGGCTCTGAAAAAGTGGAACTAGGAGGTATTTGGTGATATAAATGTGAAGTTGAAAGAAGCTGAGGAAAAGGTGCTTGCAACTGCTACTCTATCTGATGTTGATCCCTCCAATATGATTTTACTGGATAATTTAGTCACTGCAAATGGAAGATATGACATTATTGCTCAACAGTATCATACCTTCATGAGTCAGAAAGCCAGAATTAACTGGATTCAATATGGTGATGCTAATACTGAGTTTTTTCATACTAGCATCAAATTAAGACAAGCTAAGAATTGTAGTGCAGAACTAGAAGATAATAATGGTGATATCATAACATCACAACAAGGTATTTCTAATATACTTATTGATCATTTTAGTATGAAATTCCAGTCTCATCCTGTAACTTTGGAGGAAGAATTATTTGATGTTGTTCCTCATGTGATTTCTAAAGAAGATAATGCTATGTTAGACAATTCTCCATCTGAATAGGAAATAAAGGTTGTTATTTTTGACTTAAATCAGGATGGAGCACCTGGACCTGATGGTTTTTCAGGTATTTTCTATAGAGAATGTTGGAATGTTATAAAGGATGATTTAGTAAATGCTATAGTTTTTTGCTGGAACTCACAGATCATTCCTAGTGGGCTAAATTCTAACTTTCTTACCCTCATTCCTAAGTGTAATGGTGCTAAAAAAGCTGCACAGTTTAGACCTATAGGTCTCAGTAATTTTGTTTCAAGATTATTACAAAAATAATCACAACTAGACTTGGGAGTTTATTACATAAAGTTGTTTCTCCACAACAATGTGCATTTATCAAGGGGAGATGTATACATGACCAAGTTATATTAGCATCTGAGCTTGTGAATGAGATGACAGTTAAAAGAAGGGGTGGCAATTTGGGAATTAAACTTGACATCTCACAAGCTTATGATACTCTCAGTTAGGAATTTTTGGATGAAACATTGAAGAAATTTGGATTCTCTTCAAGATTCAGAAACTAGATTCACACACTTTTTCATTCTACTAAAATTTCCATTATGTTAAATGGTGGTCCAGTGGGGTACTTTGGTGTTAGTAAGGTCTCAAACAAGGAGACCCACTATCTCCAATTTTATTTGTGATTGCAGAGGATGTGCTCAGCAGGAAGATACACCAAATGATTTTGAATGGCAATATTCAACCAATGGTGATCAGAAAAGGTATCCACCAACCCCTCCCCATCTGTTCTTTGCAGATGATATTTTCATCTTCTGTAATGGAGGTAAAAAGAGTGTGAGTAATCTGAAAAAGGTTTTATCAGAATGCCTCTGGTCAAATTATAAATGCCACAAAGAGCAAGTGTTTTGTAGAAGGTACTTTTGATGCAAGAAAAGCTCTTATTTCTGAGATGATGCAGATGGAAATCACTTCTTTCCCTGATAAGTATTTAGGTATTATGTTGGTGCAAGGAAAAGTTAAAGCAGAGCATATTTGGTCTTTTGTGGAAATGCTGCAGAAAAGGTTGGCTACTTGTTTGGAGGGTAAAACACCCTCTGGACACGTGTCAAGATCAAAAGGACTAGGCCCAGCCAAATAGATGTCGCCACCATTCTTCGGGTAAATCTGCAAAGTGACCTCGAGCAAGAGCTCGACGAAAGAAGACTCGCACCGACCGTCGAAGGATAAGGATGCGAAGCCATCTTCGGGAAGAACTCACCGAAGGAACCGCCTTACTCGACAAACTCTGACATCTCCACTATTGAGTAGTTTGTCTTATTAGTTGTAAACCACTTCAGACTCGACCTATATAAGGCGAGCTCAAGAACCATTGTAAGGGTTGGATTTTTGGTGTAACCTAAGTCGTAAGAGTGAGATTAGGTTAGTTTCTCCTCAAACTTCTAAGGATCATATCCATGTATTAGTTGAATGAAATTCAATTGATGGTTACGTTCTTATTTTGCATCTTCTCTTATATAGATTATCTTCGGTATTGTTCTTATTATCTTCGTACTCATGCATGAAATGTAAAATTGTCTATATGTCCATAACATGATTATAGATCTGATGGCTGTCGGGTATGAAGTTCCTATGCAGATTTCATACTCACACAACTTGGGTTGGAAGATTACTATCTTTTCAAGCCAGAATCACTTTGGTTCAAATAATTCTATCTAGCATTCCATTATACAATATGTCTAACTATAAGTGGCCAACAAAAGTTATCAGTGCTTGTGAAACTATAGTGAAGAATTTTCTGTGGTCAGGCAATGCAAATGACAGAAAAGTAGTTACTTTGGCTTGGGATAAAGTATGCTCTACTAAGAGTGAGGGTGGACTTGGCCTTAGAAAGTTTGAAGATATTAATAAAGCCCTGCTTCTTAAACTGCTATGGAGGATTGAAAATTCTACTGATGAATGGTCTCTTTTCTTCTTAGCTAAATATAAAGATAAAAATTGAAATTGGATTACTTATTACAAACATTCATCCATTTGGACAGGTATAAAATGGGTATTAAAAGAGTTCCAGGATAACATCAGATGGATTGTTGGCGGTGGAGACAAAATCTCAGTATGGAATGACAATTGGGTGCTGAACAATGCAATTAGCAAAAGCTTCCCTGAAGATTCATATATACTTCAACATCCTTCAATGAAAGTTGGTGAACTTATTAGGGATGGGAAATGGTGTATTCCTTCTATAATGTTGAAGTTCTTTTATGTTTCTGATCTCCTTATTATTCATACAAGCAAAGACCAGTTAGTTTGGGCTGGAAATCAAAAAGGAGAATTCTCTGTGGGTTCTGCAATGAATGTCATAAGAACTGCTTTTCCTGAAATGAAGAGATATAAGAAAGTATGGAAAAACTGTGTTCATCCAACTATTTCTGCCAATATCTGGAAGATTGTTAGAAGAGTGTGTACAACTGAGGAAGCACTACAGAGAAGGGGGTTTTCTTTTGCATTAAGGTGTTATTTGTGTCATACTGCTACAGATTCCATAGACCATATATTGTGGCAATGTTCATACAGTAATAAGATTTGGGAATGGCTTACAGGTATTTTTGCTTTCAGTATACCAAATTCTTTTGAGAGAGTTTTATCAGTTGGCAGAGGAAAAAGCCTTGTGATACAGAGTATATGGATCATTGTTGCCTTTACTACGATGGTGGACATTTGGAAACTGAGAAACAGATCTTCTTTGAAAATGTTAAACCCAATTATCATAAAGATATTCATAGAATCCTCCATAAAATTCAAGAGAGTGAAGTTAGATTGAAGAGATATATGTGGGATTCAGAATATAGGAAAAAATTCTGCAATACTTTGGATTTTCCTTAAGAAAGACTAAAAATAAGGATCAAATTGCTTGCTTCTTCAGATTACCTGATGAGGGGATACCACTTTTATGCTGTGATGGAGCTGCTAAAAGAAATCCTGGAAATGTTGGTTATGGTTTTCTGGCAAGAAACCATTGTGGAGAATTTCTAGTTGCTGAATCTGGAGGTCTTGGTGTTGCTACAAACTTCATAGCAGAGGTAATGGCTGTAGTTAGAGCTATTGAATGGGCTATTGAGAATTATCATTTCAAAGTAATACTACAGGCAGACTCAAAAGCTGTAGTTCTAGCTTTCTAGAATATGAAACTACCATGGTGTCTCATAGCCATATGGGGAAGATGCTGCAAACAGATGCATTTCATTCACTTTAGGCATGTCTACAGAGAAATAAACTTCTCTGCTGATTTTTTTGCGAAAAAGGGGGTATATTTGCAGAGAGCGCAAACTTTGGTGTTTAACACAAGGCTTGAAAACCTAAGAAGACTGGAGTTTCCTGACAATCCATACTATAGATTCCTATGATCAGTGCTATTGTTTTGTGTTTTCTGTTTTCTGTTCACTTGTTTTTTTGTGTATCTTTTCTTTTGTTGGGATTTTGCTATGTGTTCTGTGCTTTTTTGCTTAGCCTATTCAGTGGCTATGTTAGCCTTGTCTGGTTTCCTCTTTTGTACACATTTTACTTTTAAAAATGAATAAAATCTCTTTTTGAAAAAAATAAAATAAAATAGCCATCAATGATTTATGGGTCCACAATGTAGGGGTAAAAGCTACGCAATACGCTCGACTAGCTCTCGATAAAGGAAGATAAGTCTCGGGTTGTAAACAGAAGCCCATGGCATGATAGCTGGAAAGATGTCGAAAGAGCAACCAGGAGTTGGATACTTAGAAGGGAAAGGGGGGACCTCGAGGCAATATTGGACATATAGAAGGGAAGGTGCCGAGGACAGCAAGGAATCTCGAAGACATCTCGAAAGACAACCGACTTACTCGAAAAAGTCTGACACCACCACGATTGAGAAGTTTGTGAAAAAGGAGGGGTACCGAAATACAACCAACTTTTCGTTTTGGCTCGTGAGTCTTATGGTTTAAGTTTGGACGATCTCAAAAATCAATATCCAAACTCTAATAACTGGAGTTGTGATCTTGGGGATCAACTCGACAAAGTTGGGACTTTGGAGTTAAACTCTACAATTATTGGATAACGTACTACTTGGTGCTTTAATTATATAATCAGAGATATAATGCGGAAAGTAAAAGCACACAAGACACCAGAGATTTTTTTAACGAGGAAACTGCCTTGCAGAAAAACCTCGGGACCTCGTCCAGATTGAACACCGCCCAGTACAAACTGACTACAAACACTAGCCTACTATAAGACTTCGGTCTGGGATGTAGCAGAGACCAACTCCAGCCCTCCAAGAGAATTGGCTACTGTCGCACTCCTTACGTCTCTAGATCCCCCACAGATCGTCACGCAATTGATTCCCTCGGCTGACATCCTTTACAGGCCTAGGAGTTGCTTTGACCGATGTCAAAGGCTTGTGTCAGCAATACTGGCTTTGCAACCTAATTGTTGACGTATGGTCTAACTATCCTCTATCAGTTTACCACACACAAGTTGACTTCCTTCGGATTGTTAAATCCAGGTCATACGGAAATCTACTTCACAAATCAGGGCTGACAAGCAAACCGAGTAAGCTATGCCCAATTTGTCTCTACCTCAGTTATACACGAAGAATCACTTAAGAAACTTGTATAACTGGAGCTAACTAGGTCTTACAACACCGAGTGCAGCCGTGCGTTGCTACCTTTCAACCTTGTGTGTAACGTATCAGTTCTTGAATAGCCGTATAGCAGAAGAGACGGACTATGGAATAGACAAGAACGTGATCAGGTTACCAAGGTTACAGGTTAATCCGATTTCAACCAAATATGGTCTCAATATCCTACCTGTGCTTCCCAACTCTCAAGAGAAGTCTTTTATAGTCGTAGGGAGTTCCCAGAGGAGCTGCAACCTATAGAGGATGACTATACCACAACAAGCGTTCACCGAAGTGAAAAGAGTTTACGCTACCTTCCCTAAGGACCTTCACGTATGCTTGATGCTTGCGGTATTTGTCCGTAGACACCTCTATTTATAGCATTCAATGAGATAGGTTTCTTTGGAATAAAGCAATCAATTACTTGTCCCACAAGTTAAGGAAACCCTAAACTTGATAACCAAGTAATAGAGATTAATCTCAATTGGAATTCTTTTTATCATTTATCTGCCAAGTGTTTTGTTAGCTCAAAAACACTTCAAGATAGAATCCAACAGACCAGAGATAATCTTATCTTATTGACTCATTGAGGATCGTTAGATGGACCACAAAAGATTTTTATGTGATATACAAGTCCACCTAAGAGATAAAGGAGTTTAGAGTTTGACCCAAGTTAAATTCTGAAAGAATATCCACTAAATCCGACACCAGCAAAGTAACCAACATTGGATTCGCGTACAGGTTCGCGAAATGTTCAGTCACTTTGGAACTCAGAAGAAATCCGAGTTTCTGGTTTGCGAACCGGTTCGTGAACCGTCCGCCTGTCAGATTTCGTCAACTCTGGATTCCGCTGGAAGTTCTGGGCTTACAAGGACTTAGACGTGTGTACGTCCTCAGCTGTAATCCATGGACTCTTTGCTCAAGAGTACTCCTTTAGATTCATCCATATCCAACTAACGATTTGCAAGCAAACCATTGTAATGGACACATGGCACCGAATATATCTCATTCTATCTTGTACTCACAGTATTTGTGGGAGCAAACACTGGTCATGACACAAGGCCACGTTAGACAAGAATACGATCTCAATCACTATTATCACTACTAAAGTAGTCGACTATATTTCGAAAGAATAGAAAAAGTAGAATAGAAGAATTTCCATAAAAGTCATAACTCCTACTAACCTTTTGTCGATGAAGAATAA
>JAJJMA010176760.1:0-11386 GCA_023529015.1 Papaver nudicaule
ACGCCTCGGTTTCATATGAAATCCAAACCGTAAAACCAACTGGTGCGAAAAAAAACAATGAATTGAGACAATGAATTTTTCCTTGAGAATGTTTTGCAATTGCAAGGAACTCGGTTTACGCACAAATTACGTCTCTAAGGGTTAATTTTGTTTTCGCCATCTTTAATTTTAATCGAGACAATGAATTTTTCGTATCGGCGATGAATCGAGACGAACCCCATGTTTTCAATCATGGGAACGTAAACTGTTTTTGTTTTTGTTTTTGAGAAGGAGAAGATGAACCGTAAGTTTTTGTTTTAGGAGAAGGAGAAGGAGAGGGATAAGACGAGAAGAGGATATAAGGTAAATTAGTTTTTGTTTTGAAGGGTAATTTAGACTTTTCATACCTATTTAGACATCCCTTATAACTACCCTTTGGATGGTTTTATTGTTTTGAAGTGCCAAAGAAAAACGTGCAGTGCCAAAAACAGCGAATCAGTACTAAGCTACCCACACTGCACGATTCAAACCGAGTTGGTTGGGCTTGGGTCTAAAGCCTATACATTTTTTATTTTGGTGCGACCACGATTCGCCTTGTTTATGTGCCAGGAAATCTTCTTGATACCGGTTAGCTTGACCAAAGTTGGCGTAAACATCACTTGTAAATAAGAACTGAATCTTTGTCTTTGGTATACAATTGGAAAAAGGGGTGGCCGAGAAGGTTGCAACTTGAATGCAACAAGAACAGAAAATTGCAAAACTAGATAGATACAGTAAGAGATATCTATCAGGTCTACACGTTCATGCTCTACAGTAAGAGACTTTCAATTGATGTTCATGGGACTTTTAAGGGAATTTCAAAAGGATTAAAATAAAAGGCTGATTTAGGGACCGACTCATTTACTAGGGAGACATGATTTTTTATCCCTATCCTAGAGTGTGTTATAAGGGGTGTCAAAAAACTATGAAAAGTCTAAGTTACCCTTTTAAATTAAGAAAACTTAATAACTAAACAAAGAAATTCAAAAATAGTTTCATCTTCTTTTTCAACGCCTCCTCCTTCTTCTCTATCATAACATTCAATCTGAAATTGAAATTGAAGAAACTGAAGAACATGATGAAAACAATGGGGAAACTGATGAAAACGAGATTTTTGATGAAATAGATCCGGATATGCGACTCAGGTACAACTAATTAACATACCCGTTGTTTACTTTTGTCTATGATTAAGTTTTTATGCTTTGATTGATCGATTGAATGGTTAAAGATGAGTGTTCAGAGGGATTTTCGTCTGGGTTAAACCCTAAAAATCTAGACGAAAATCCAATTTCGTCTATATTGCATGCAACCAACCCAACCGAAACCCAATTTTCGTCTGTATTGCATGCAACAAACCCAGCCGAAAATCAACTTACCAATTGTGTCACAACCAACCCAGCCGAAAATAGGGTTAATTGAGAAAAACCGAGACGAAATTGGATAGTTTTCGGTTGAGTTTGAGATGAAATATCAAGACGAAAATTGCTCTGATTTTTCTCACCCCAAGCTTAGTTTCGTCTGGTTTTTCGCAAAACATGCAGTCGATTTTTTTTTTCTTTTTCTGAATGTGTTGAAGTCTTTTTTCGGTTACGTTTTATAGACATAAGCCATACGAAATTTTCTCTGAAACCCAATACGTATAGTTTTCGTCTCGATTTTATAAAATTATCCAGCCGAAATTATGGTTTCGGTTGGATGAAGTAGGTCAGTTCCTGACGAAAATGTCTTTGGAACCAAATTAGCTACACTATGTCTATTTTCGTCTAACTTTTCTTTAAAAACTCCAGACATTTCTTTTATTTTTTGACTTTTCGGCTTGAAAGTTTTGAATAAACCAGGCGAATTTTGTATCTTTGTTTGAATTGTACCTAAGTTTGATCTTATGTTTGTGTTTTGTTTGAATTGTACCTATGTTTGATCTTATGTTCGAACAAAATCCAGACGAAATTTTGTTTCGACTGGATTGGTTGAACAAAATCCAGACGAAATTTGGTGGTGGTGATGGCAGCACTAACGTTGGTGGTGGCGGCGCTAGTGCTGGTAGTGGTGGCGGCGCTGGTGGTGGTAGTAGAATAGTTATACAACTAATTTTAGTTTAGTTATACTAATCTGATTGATTAGTTATAATTAAGTAGGGGTAGTTAGGCAATTAAGAAAATATGTTGGATAAAGGGTTTTGGAAAAAGCTTTAAAATAGCCCTATTTTGTCTTATTACCCGGTCTCCCTAGTAAATGGGCCGGTCTCCCTAGTAAATGAGCCTTTTTAAAATAGGACACAAATCCTTTTACTTATGGATTGGTGCATCATAACAAGTGTAATTGTAGAAAACACTACAAGACGTACATATTACAAATCGGAAATTTAAGGAAGTCGTCCCTGATAAACATTTCAATCATTCTTTCTCAATGACGAAGGCCTAAAGCCAAAAAAGCGGAGAGTAAAAGGAATAACCTACTTGATCGTCATCATCATATCACAAGGGAAGTCCTGTCATTTCAGTGTTCGAGTACGTCCAGTGACTTGTTACTTTATCATATGAGATGGGAGTAAACCAATGCATTCTAATGCGTGAAGAAGCTCTTGGAAGGGCTCTTAGCTTATCCCGAAATTGCTCTCTCACTCTATCAGGTGAGTCAATATATGAACAAGGAAAAAACACCACATTTTCCAAAACCTTTGCGTTTTTCAACAAAAAGCTCAGAAGTTTGAGCTCAACATCACGTCCTTCCACTTCTTTAATCTGGATAGACTTGAGCTGAAACATCATTCCTGGCAACGACAATCCTGCTTCCCAATCATCTTGGACTTTTCCTACGATCGGCTACATTTAAAAAAAGAATCACAAGTTTATACATATGCAAAAATGAATTGTCCCCAAATGAAAGAGATAAACATCAGTTGTATTTCAACAAGGCAGACCAATATGTAGAGCTTAGATAAGTATTGTACCTCCTCAAATGTAAGGGTAATGGAAGCTATATTAGGAGACATACTGAGTAAGTGTGCTACTGAACGAAAGGAACTTCTTGTAATCCACATATCCAGTGTTAAACGTTCGAGATTACACAAGCAGGGGGGGGTTGAGAATCTGATATGTCAAGAGCTTGCGAGAGAACCTTGAGAAACAATAGAAAAGTCTCATAAATAACATTGCAGCAAATTATAACAAGGCTACATATAGTAAACTAAAACTACAACATGCTTGATCACTTCTGGATCTAGGCAATAAAACATGCTTAATCCCACATATGTCATGATGTTAATTCATGTAGAAAGGAATCACCCATACATACCTGAAGGACTCCAGAGGCTAGGCTCAATTCTTTCACCATATAAACTGCTCCTAGATATTTCACCATCCGTTTAGCACACACATCTGTTTCTTCTAAAGGCTGTTCTTCATAGGAAAGGAACATCCCAAGACTTACCCTGGACAGTGAAGAACAATTTTCTAGAGAGAAATCTAGATTCCAAAAAGAATTGAAAGTGAAGTCTTTAAGATTTGGAGCACAAAACTTGATAACGCTAGCAAAAGCCAAGTCTTCACAATCAACACATTCAAACTTTTGGAGGCTGAGAGAATCAACAGTCAAGTTTGGTTGATTATCAGTTTGGGTTCCACAGTCATCTATGACTAAATTTTCAAGAACTGGACAACCAGAAAAGAGTCTTTCATATGATTCTACATTGGAGATTGATAATCCATCTAAAATTAGTACTTTAAGCTGAGGTAAGTTCATTGATCTTGGTAGAATAATATCTTTGAATATTCCGACGCCAGACCACAGTTTCATCTCCAACTTTCTCAGTGATTTACAATTAAGGAGGCGGTGAGGAATTTCATATGCCATACAATTAAGGAGGCGGTGACGAATTTCATATGCCATACAATTAAGGAGGCGGTGAGGAATTTCATATGCCATATCATGACGGTCAGTAATCCATAAACTTATTTCTTGAACATCATACTTAAGGGCATTAAGGATCCATCTATTAACATCCGTCATCGCCGAACAATTGTATTCAGTGTTCAGCCAAACCACACTAAACTTCTGAACTGTGCTGTCATCCCGACATAAAAATACCATGTAAACAAAATCGATGAACCTCTTAGTATTCTCATGCGAAAATGCAGTCCGATTAAATCTCAAAAACGGTAGAGATTCCCAAACAGGTTTCCATCTTTTTGACAAAACACATGTTTGAACTGCATATTTGGTATCAATGAAAGACATGATGTGGTGAATCAAGTTATCGGGTAATCTACTGATTCTATCCTGTACATTAAAAGAATTATTTCTTGTTCCTTCCATTATTGTTAACCCTAGTACAAACTGAAGAGTAAAAAGAAAAACCCAATAATTTGTAGTAGCCAAATTTGCAGTGAATCTTATCAATCTGAGCTGAAACAGAAACCCTAAACTCCAATTATTCTATGTAGTTGAAGTGAAAGATAGAAAAGTACCTTTGGCTGCTGATCTCTAGGTTCAAGTTCTGATGTCATTGTAGAATCAGGTGGACACAAATCGGATAACTCCACTTGTTTTGCAATACTCAATGCTGATGAAATCGAAGTGGAAATAGAAAAATCACGTAAGCTGATACACATACATACTGATAAACGCAAACCAAATCTTCCATTTGATTTTTCCCCAAATCTTCTACACCCATACTGATCAAGATTTTTTTTTTCTATTTTTCACAGGTTGATTTCTAGCAATCAAAATACAGAATCCCAGATGTAATTAGGTTATGGAGATTTGGTTGATGTTAACAAATTTGGGGTTCCATTAGGTTTAGCAATATACAGATGAATATAGAGACCGAGATGGTGCAATTTGGTTTGGTTGTGCTGTAGGCAAACAATGGTGGTAATAATGAATTTTAGTAGCCGCCCTACATCATGAAGAAGATGATAAACCTCCTTACCTCGTTAGTGCTAAAGAAGATTTTAACACGTGTTTGCTTGTCTACAGGATTGCGACATGTGCTCCGTTAGTTAACCAAGGCTGACTCCCGTTAGATATCCCGGGATAGAAGTGGGAGAAGACGACACCGACCTAAGTTTGAAACTCGTAGTTAGTGGACTTCGATCCAACTTTAATATAACCTTTCAAATTCAAAAATAAAGAAATGGAGAAGATCTAAGGAGGCGGACAGAAGAATTTAGTTGTGGGATATTATGTTATCACCATTTAAAATCTATTCTCTTTAGAGAAAGCACTATGGTTGCCATAAAGTAGCTGCTAAAAATATCAGATTGTAGCCAAGCTAAAGAGAAGAAAAAGCACACGTGCAATGGTTTGTGGCTACAATGGTGCGGCCACCCAATGACCGCCAAAAACCGAAATGCGGCTACTTAGTAGCCGCAACCCTGAAAAAAAACCGATAATTCGGTAACGAACTAGGATCTAGGTAAGAAATTAAAAAACACTATGCGGCTACTCAGTTATGAATCTGGCGGGCACTCAGTAACCGGACCTTGCTGCTTAGCTACAAGGGGGAACATATATGTTCCTCCTTGTAGCTAAGCACACATTGTTTTGCTCCAATGTGAAAGGATTTGCCACTTTTTGTCCTTTTAGTGTCCCATAGTGCTTGTTCTTAGTAAACAATTTGAATATTTATATGTATCTTTTGTGCTCGACTTTCTTTCTTTTGCTTGAAATATTTTTTTGATAAAATGTAAAATAAATTATCCAAAATCAGAAAGTGTAGAATATTTTCATATGTGTAGTGTCTCTATATATTATCTTAGCAAACAGTGTATCATTGATCACTTACCCAAATGCACACCTAACACATCTGTCTCAAAAAGGATCTGACCATACCCCTACACTATTAAGTCTTTATAGGGTAGAGGAGGTAAGGAAAAGAAACTGGAAATTCTTTGAACATTGGTTAGCTAATAGCTCATGTGCAGTGGAAATACAAAAGGCATGGACTACTGTTTCTTCAGGTTCGGCAGCTAAGCAACTCACAAACAAGCTAGGCCATACAAGAAGGGAACTAGGTAAATGGTTCCACAAAACTTTCGGTGATATCAACAACAAACTTGATGACCTGCAGCAGCAATTAGATTCCATTCATGCAACAGACAATGAGGGTGCCAATACTTCAGAAGCAATAAGAATTGAAGGAGAAATTGATAAGCTGAATGATATTAAGACAAGCTCAATGAGGCAGAAATCCAATGATCATTTCTATAATGATCTTGACAGAAATTCCAAATACTTTCACATTCGTGCAAACAGACGGAAATGCAGGAATAGAATTGATTCTCTACTAGCACCAGACGGTACTTGGTGTTCTACTAAAGAGTCACTAGACCAGCTTCTTACCTCTCACTTCTTGAAGATTAGCACTTCTCAGCAGCCAAGAGATCCTTCTCATCTCTTGCAATTTATTCCTCAATGTATTTCTGAGGAAGACAATTTATCCCTCACAGCAATTCCTACTGAAGAAGAGATTTTTCAAGCACTCAGTTCAATGTCACCTTGGACATCTCCGGGTCCTGACGGCTATCCTCCAGGATTCTACCAATCTCAGTGGGCAGTAGTAAAGCATGATGTTTGTAGAATGGTGCAGTCTTTTTTCCATTCAGGATTCCTACTCAAGCAGCTAAACCAAACAAGGATCTCTTTGATCCCTAAAACAGAATCTCCATGTAAACCTGAAGATTATAGGCCGATCGCGTTGTGTAATACAGCCTATAAAATTATCTCCAAGGTTATAGCTCTGAGAATGAAGAAGCACATGGCGGATATAATTTCTCCAATGCAATCAGCTTACGTCCCAGGTAGAATAATATCCGAGAATGTGTCACTAGTACAAGAAATTGTACATGCCATGAAGAAGAAAGGCGGAAGAGGAGGTAATTTGGCTCTTAAGATGGACATGTCCAAAGCCTTTGATAGGCTGGAGTGGACTTTTCTAATTCAGGTGCTAAGGAAATTTGGTTTCAGTGAGAAATTTTGTCAGCTTATCTTCCAATGTATCAGTACAACAAGACTTGAGGTTCTAATAAATGGAGCTCCATCAACATCTTTCAGTCCAACAAGAGGTATAAGACAGGGTGACCCACTGTCGCCTTACCTCTTCATAATTGCCATGGAATCTTTCTCTAGGTTGCTAGCTCATCATCAAGACACTGGGAAGCTTACGGGAGTCAAAATCTCAAGATCTGCACCTAAAATCAACCACCTCTTATTTGCAGATGATTGCATTCTGTTTTGCAAAGCTAACATGTACCAGACTCGCAATTTGCTGCAGGTAATTGAGGAATTCAGTGCATGCAGCGGCCAAATGATAAACTTTAATAAGAGTGCAATTTACTTCAGCCGTAATATGGGAGTCACAACATGCCAGGAAATCAGTGGTACTCTTCAGGTTAGGCAACTCAACCTCAATGAAGAAAAGTACTTGGGGCTTCCATTCTTTATCAGCAGAAGAAAGAAGGTACCATTCTCTATACTTGTTGACAAAATGGACACTAAGCTAGCCAGATGGAGAAGTGTTAATATGTCTGAAGCGGGAAGGACAGTCATGGTTAAGCATGTTCTCAATGCTGTACCAGTCC
Source organism: Papaver nudicaule (assembly GCA_023529015.1). Classification (NCBI taxonomy): domain Eukaryota; kingdom Viridiplantae; phylum Streptophyta; class Magnoliopsida; order Ranunculales; family Papaveraceae; genus Papaver; species Papaver nudicaule. The sequence continues at coordinate 7,599 of JAJJMA010176760.1, forward strand.
ATCATATGACTTCATTTAAGCTTCCAAACACCACAATAAAAGCCATGAACTCTAAGCAGCAAATGTTCTGGAGGAACAAGAAGTCAAATAGAGGTTTCATCATATAGCATGGCACAAGTTAACTAGACCAAAGGAAGAAGGAGGATTAGGTTTCCGTGACCTGGAAGTCTTCAACAGGGCATTACTAGCGAAATCAGCTTGGAAATTATACACTGATCAACAGTCAATTTGGGCTAAGTCTTTAAAGGCTAAGTACTTTGCAGACGGTAATATAATAAATCTAAAAGATAGGCAGAATGCTACATGGAGTGCAAAGAGTATAACGTCAGAAATAGACTTCGTCAAAGAGTACAGCTGCTGGTGCTTAGGAAATGGAATAACTATTGACATCTGGAAGCATAAATGGGTTCCAGACAAAGCTTCACCACCAATTCCCAAGGAAGATTTCTCTCTTCAACATCAATTCCAGAAAGTCTGTGATCTTTTTAAGCCTAATCTTGCAGAGTGGAACACTGAGTTGGTGAAGGAAATTTTTGAAGAAAATGTAGCTGATGCTATTTTGCAAATATCTATTCATCCTCACTGTGAAGACAGAGTAGTTTGGCTACTTGAGAAGAATGGTAAGTTCTCCGTTAAGTCCTCTTATCGGAAAATGATGCAAAGTCAGCAGCGAAATAACTCCGCAAATCCCATGATGATCAACAACTATAAATTGCTCTGGAAGCTTCCGGTTCTTCCCAGAATTCAACAATTTCTCTGGAAAACTATCACTGGCATCCTCCCCACAAGAATAAAGTTGGCAAGACGACTTCATCATATCCAACGTATCTGTCATTTCTGCGAAACTCATGAAGAAACAGCCACTCATGTACTTCTACATTGTGACATGTCAAGAGCCATTTGGTTCCAGCTGTGGGGTATTCATTCAGACTCTCAAACTGATGTAGTCCAATGGATGTGTAGCTGGTTTGATAAGTTGCAAGTGAATCAGATAGAGCAGAAGGATGTTACTAATTGGGCGATTACGGCATGGTGTATATGGAATGCAAGATGCCAACGGGTTCACCAGCACATTAACTTCACCCCTGAGAAGATCATCTATGACTGCAGGAAATCAGTAGCTGAACAGCAACACAATCTCACAAAACCAAACACATCGAATTTCTGTACCCTCACTAGACAACCTAGGAATAACATTCATTGGATTCCACCTCCTAGAAATGCATATACTCTGTCTAGTGATGGTTCTTTTTTAGCTACTACTAAGACAGGGGGCATTGGTCTAATTGTGCGTGATTTTGCAGGTAATCAGCAAGGAGCAAAGTGCGTCTATCTAGAGAAGGTGTGTAGCGCAGAGGAGGCAGAGTGTAGGGGGCTAAGGGAGGCGATAAAATGGGCAGCGGAGTTAAGGTTGGAGAATGTATACTTCGAGCTAGACTCTAAACTGGTGGCGGAAGCTGTCAATAAAGAGACTGCCAACTCTTCGTGGAATCTTCTTAACGATATTCAAGATATTAGACGTATTTTTATTTCGAAACAGCATTGGTTTTGCAATTATGTTCCAAAGGAAAGAACTAAAGTAGCAGATATTCTATCAAAACTAGCTAGAAATAGCAAACTCAATAAGGAGTGGTCTCATTCTCCTCCGGCTAGTATCCGTAGCCAATTGTTAGAGGATATGAGTTATGTAATCACTTGATTTAATTCTTATGAATATTTTCCAGTTTCAAAAAAAAATTAAAAAAATATTATCTTATAATGGCTTCCACCATATTGGTGTTTTACTCCTATGAAAGCCATTTTATATTCATTTGCATCTTGGTGTTTTGCCACATCAATGTTATTTCAAATTCAATTCAGTTTTTTATTATTCAAATAACGTACTAGCATTGCGGGGGACAGATGAATCAGTCGTCTCACTTAAAATAGTTGGTTTGTTTTCTCCATGAGTTATTTTGGAAAAAAATCTAACAATATATGATTATTAATCGAGAAGTTAGACGAAAGGTCAGGCATAGTAGTAGTGAAGGCAGTGGTGCAAATTAAGGGATAACTTGGATATTTCTGCTCATGTTTCCTATTTGTCAACCATAAGCAACTTAAGTCAGGTTTCCTCCAAACTGAAATTGAATATTCTATAATAATAATCTTACAAAAATATGAAAATATTTATTGTAACTTTATTAACAATGAATAACTGTGTCCTCAACATTTTCCAAATCCAAATATAAACGGCTAAGATTTTTCTTTCTTAAACGAAAGCTAAGTCTTTCGACCATCTGATTTCAACCTAAAATTAACCAGACACGATAGGTGAGAGCGGTTTTAGTACTTGATGATGAAGATCGTCATAGGTTGATACAAGAAGGAGATTTAAGTGTTATTTTCAGGGTTATATTATCATTTCGTGTATTTTGAAATACGATTTTGAAGAATTTGTTTATATTCAAGTGTGATTGTGTTCATAAATTTCAAAGGTAAGTGAATGTTTTTACATAATTATGTTGCTTATTTGCTTTCTTTTTAATAAATTTTTTATATGATTAAAGTTATTGTAGTATTTAAGCAATTCTTTATGTTAAATCTGTTATCTTTTTGATTAATTATCTAAGGTCTATAGAAAGCTGGGGGATCAATTATCACAATACAATTTAAAAATGTTTGTTTCACTAGCAAAAGCATGCTGGAAGATGGATCCAACTCGCAAGTTCAATCTTATGGGTTTTGTTATTGGAGTTGGCAGTTTGATTTGTTCATAAATTATAAGTTTGATGACTTTATCTTCAAACAAAAGTATGCTAAATTAACATCTTTGCTTTGTTGTTTGGTTTCTATATATGCCGAATTCTTGTGTCAGTTTAAGTTCTCTTTCTTCTATAAAAACTGATTTTGTGCAATATTCTCAAGAGTTGCTTCAAGCGCAAAAACACCCTTTTTTGCTCAATAAAAAAGAATTTTACTCATCACCAAAGCAAGCAAAAGTATTACAAAATCCCAAAGGGAACTTAACTACAAAAAAAAAAAAGGGAAATTTTTTACAAAACGAAAGTAGGGAATTCTAGTAACGCAATGAAATAAAGTCAGGATTCAAAGATAATCTTCTCCCATGAGCTACCCAACCTAACACCTCCCATAGCCAAGCTATCTGCAGAAAAACCTACCTTGTCACTTTATACCAAGGAATCATATTCCTAAAAATGAGATTACTAACGCCCCTACTAAGGGCCCATTTATTTGCAAATATCACTGCCATCAAATTGCACATGCTAGGAATGCGAAAATGTGTCTTTACTACTCTCACGGTTTTTAACTTTTCTACATTTTAGACCAAAGTGTCTCAATACCCGAAGATTATATGTAGAATTCCACATTTCAGCCCTCATTCGTATATCATAATCAGCAGTGAGCTTAACAATTCTTCTCTTCATCACAGTAGGGTTAAAGAATCCATTATAAAAAAACCATAATTCCCTCATTGTATTGAAAGTGGTACTTCTCCAAATTTCCTTTACTGCTGGACTTTTCAATTTAGCTAAAATTAGTGCCTCAGAGAAAGATTTAGGATTAATGAAGTTAAATGTACCTCCTAGCCATTTAATATAAGCTTACAATAAAGAATCAAAGTAAATGCTACATAGTTTCCTCCTAATTTTTGCAAACTACACATCTGGAAGCTAATCGGAATTTTCTTTTCTACAAATTTGGATGGTTGACAATAATGGGATCGCAAACAAACAAAATGGACATATTTATCGAACTCCCATAAATTAATATCTCGCTAGATCAAC
>JAJJMA010176766.1:0-13638 GCA_023529015.1 Papaver nudicaule
GAGCCTGGTTAGAAAGATCTAGGGTTTAAGAAGATTGTTTTGCCTCATGGAGGGGGTTACTAGGGATACAAAAACAAAAAGAATGATAGAGAGCATCTGCATAATGAATGTAACTAACCAGTAGGAAGTATATGCATTTCTGGATTGACAAATAGAAAGAGGGTGCTCCTTATTAACTATCTCACCGGAAGGCTTTCAATACATCAGCAAGCAAAAGTGCAAATGTGAAAAAGATACAGCTATCAACTCAGGAACATGAAAAATTTTCCGACTTACTCTTGTTTGGGTGATCCTCATGATTTTTGAGAGAAAAAGGATACACCAAAGAAAGTTTTATACTAACAGATTATTTCAGGATGGTGTCTACATTTCTCTGTATGAAGAATTGAATTTTGATGACAAGCGTTCGTCAGAACGTTAAGGTTTGATCCAAAGGCGATAAATGTATATCTAAATGCATGAAATAAATGATGATCACTCGCATCAAAGTTAAGCTTTGTTGCCAGAGGCGAGTAATGTAAATCTAAATGCACGAACAAAAGGACGAGCACTCGCGACAACGTTAAGGGTGCTGCCGAAGACGAGGAATGTAAATCTAATTGCATGAATTAAATGACGAGTGTTGCATGAGTCTAGTATTAGTATGTCAGCGGATATTTCAGGATTCCGAGCGTTGATCCTTTCGCATGGCTTCGTTCCATCATCATACATATTCTCTGATTGACTCATGGTCATTTTGCCTGATCTTAACAAATATGCTTCCCCCAGAGTTATACATTCTATTATACTGTATGCGTCGTTTTCGTTCATTATTCGTAGCGAGTCTGTTTTTCTATGGTTGTTAGCATGTATTTTCTTCGCCTTTTGTAAGTCGTGCTTCTTCGTTTTGCGACATTTTGATATTGGTTAGATTTTCAGCCGTGACATTTTGTGTTACAGCTTCCCCATTTTTGAGGCTCCATTAGGTGGATTTTTTAGCTTCAATATCCTTAGCGATTTATTTTGCGTTTGGTGTGATACCCCGATTCGGCAGGTAGGTATCAAATGAATTATAACTAATGGTTTATCCTTTTCCTAACACCGAGGCCTTTTCAAGCACGGTTGGCTCCAGAGTTATAAATCTTTTTGCAGTTAAGCATGCTGAGCCGGGAGCAATTCAGGGATGGTTGACTTATAGGTGCACAATCTATATCATTTTTGTATCGAATCCATACTCCTATTTGATATTTTTCTTGTTAATTCTGAAAAGACGATGGTACCGAGTACACCACCAAACTTTTATTTTAGGCAATCTATAAGTCAAACCTTGAACGGTTCATGTACCCAAGAACTAAATAACAAGATCTCATTCGTAACTGATCGATTCACACAAAGGGAGTCAATACAAGATAACGAAAGACAATGTCAACAACCAAGTACGACACTTTAATTATAAATGACAAGTCAAATATAATGCTGGAAATAAAAGGAAACTACAAACTCATAGGAAAACCCCGGGACCTAGTCCAGTTTGAATACTCTTAAGAATTAAACCGCCAACACATCTACTATCAGACTTCGGACTAGTTGGTGTAAAAATATGACCCTAATACGACTATTAGTCACAAAGACTTCCCCTCGGTATTCCCACGCCTCCAACCACGGCAAGGTGGTCACGCACATGTACTCCCTTAGAGAAACATACGTCATTTACTGTCTTCCCTAAGAGTTGCTTGACAGTCCTTCGTGAAGACTATCGTTACCCGACCTCCAATCGGACGACTACAACCTTATGGACAACAACCAAATAGAAGCAGGTCAAACCACTAAATGATATCCTTAGTAACTTAACAGATATTTCACCGAAGTCGTTTTACACCAAGAGCGAGGCTATTTAAGTTTACTTGGTAATAAACCCCTCGAGATATCAAACAAGATTTTGAAACCAAAACTCTCGAAAGAGCAACCTTGTCGTCCCAGTTGGAATCAAGCAATAATGGATGCAGTACAATATAATGTGATCTTGACGAAGCTGTACCTGCAAAGATAAATCAAATAACAACGATCTTGATTCCACTCAATATTAATAGGTTAGGCACACGAACCGAAAACGGCTTGCTGAAAAATCCAGGTTAACAGATAAAGAGATGTTCTAATCACTACAATCTTGATTGGCCTAATATCAGAAAAGAAGGACCTTAGAATATACAAGATCGTAAGACTTTGATAGACGTGATAGAACAAAACACAGGTACAATACAAAGAAAACTAGTAAACATAAACTAGTTTCCCTGAAGAGGTACTTCTAGGCTTCTCGATCCCTAAGAGAAGACTTTCACACTAATCCAACGTAGAACAGAGTTCTAACGTAATAAGAGGAATATCGGGTATCAGAAGCTTACTTTTCCGGAGAATAAAACTTGGTATAGAGACAAAGCTTTCAGGTGGGATACCGGCCACTCCTATTTATATGACCAAGGCTTAGCTTTGAAATGAGGCTAACTTAATTTCAGAAATATTGTTAATGCATAATTTCGGATGGACACGTGGCGCCATCTCCGGAGGTTACGCACAGAAGCAACGAGAACCGCAAAGGATAAAAGCATATCCCAGAAAAGCAACATGTCATCACGAGACGATGAAATCCAAGGGAGGAGATCGAAGGATCGTCAACCTAGGATACTAGGAGAAAGAAGGCACGTTAAGGAGTAGTCACACCGCATTTAATGTTGTTGACAGCATGACAGAAGTTGTCTGTCGATTGGGGATTGGTCCAGCAAACGATGAAGGATAGAAACCTAGACCAATAAGGAGCCGACAACACAAAGATACAGCAAGGATCCTTCACACAGCAGTACGAAGAGTCGGGATTGGATGATAAGGGCGGTCACCGAAGATGGACGATCCAGCCAAGGTACATCAAAAGAACGAAGCAACCAAGGATAGCAAAGAGCGACGCCCATAGGAAAAATATAAATACCCCCTCTCATCAGCAGCAATGGGGGTCGCAAAGTTTGGGAAAGGATAGCTAGGAGTGAGAATCCTTGGATGAATACTCTCCAGATTCCATTTGACCTCTATCCATTAACAAATTGAAGTGACTTATAGTGTAAACCAGAGAAAGCTTTATTGATTTGATATAATAGAACAGTTGATTTTACCTCCAAGGACGTAAGCACACGGCTGCTGAACCTCGTTAATTGTTGCGTTGATTACCATTTTAGTTATATCTTTTGTAGTTAACTTTGTCGACGATTGTCTTCAAGATATTATCACGATTATAGTCGGTAGCCAACTTGGATCATAATAACCAACGATAATATGTTCAAATCCACGAACTAATCCCCGGTTATTAACGAACAAAGGCCACCAACGACTTACGCAATCGATCCTTTAACAATATTCATTTGAAGTATGATATGGGAAAATTAGTATCAACAGTTTGGCGATAGAAACAGGGACCAGTTCCTTGTAGATTTCAATACAACCGGATTTTAGCAAAAATTGAGTTATTTCCTTTTCTTTATCACCTTTTATATTTGGTTTTAACTTGGTTTGGAGGACCACCAAAAGATTAATATCACATTCTGGTGAAATATGATCTGAGAGTGAGAAGCAAACTTGCTGGTTGTAAAAGCAACAAGCAGACGATATCCTCCAAATCCATCGAAAAGGGTTTCTTGTTGAAAAAATCACCAGAGTAATTTCTTAACTAATAGTTCAGATCATAGTTAGGAAAATGAGCTATCACTACCTTCTAGAACTCCTCAGGAGAAATAGCGGGGTAAGGAAAGTTTGCATTTCCGAAAACCACTTTACCATCATCTTCTCTTTTCTGACATAACAGCAGGAGAGTGGAAAAACCCATGGCTAACGAAGCAAGGCCATTGGTAACCGGAAGACGACAGCAACCCGCGCTAACGCGAAGTAGATTACAATCACTAAGGGCTCGAGGAGATACCAACCTTGATCTAGAGGAAGCGGTCAATCGGCCACGAAGTGCACACAAGAGTATGGCGGCAGCTTTCGACGAACCAGCGAGGGATAGGAATCCTTTATACAGAATGTCGTTGCCCACGGAGGAGATGGCTGAAGAAGAGGATCCAGGACGAGATCAAATTCATCACACCCCTGTCGAGCAAACAACGAACTCGGTGTCAGTTCGTACCGCAACCACATCAGAAGAATCGGACAACGAAGTGGGACCAGTCATTAACAACGAAGTCAACAACGGAGCCGAAGGAACGAACGAATCCCCACTAGCAGCGCGGCTAGAAGCTTTACTCCAGGACCAGAAAGAACATGACGAGGTTTTGTACGCCTTGGCGCAGGAAAATCAGGCGGTGCGGGACAAAACCGAGGCGAGAGAACGATAATCGCGAGCCCGAAGCTACCAAACCAGAGGAGAGGACGAGGTCAATTCAGAAGCACCACGGAGTTATTCTTCGCTAAAGAATAGGATTCGGGCACCGCCACCCGTATGCACACCATGAGGGTACCAAGAGAGGATCGACCTGCCACAAAGGGAGATCCACAACATTCCAAGTCATTTTGTCTCACATGGAAGACCGTGCCAAACTCAAAGCCACGGAACGCAGTCTCAACAGCGGGGAGAAACGATAGCCCCACCACAGATAGGAGAAATGGCCACTCAGCTAAAAGCCATGGACCAGTTGGCGGATTTGAAGTCTAAACAAGGAAGATACAAATTGGAGGAAGCCAAGCAAGAAGCTAGGACGACTCCTCTATCGGTTAGGCTCGAACGAAGTAAAATACCACCGAAGTGCCCATTGCCAAATTTCGCTTGTTATGACGGAACTACCGACCCAGCAGCACACCTGAAATACTATCTTCGGGTGTTGGCCTACTGGGATACCAATGACGTAGTGTTATGCCGGTATTTTTCATCTAGCCTTACCGGCATAGCATTGGTGTGGTTTGATAACTTGACACCAAATTCAATAGACTCCTTTGAAGGCTTCGCGGAGACCTACATGTATAACAAGGCTACTAAGGCGGGGCTAGATAGGCTATTTTCATTAGCCATCAGGCCACGAGAAACATACCAAGCGTACACGAAGAGATGGCAAAAGGTGTGCTAGGCGATAGGGAAGGTCAACCCGGAGATCAGCATTAACTGCTACAAGTTCGGGTTGGATAGAACGTCTTCTATCTTCGTGGAATTACACGCTCATACACCGGCGACTGAAGGAGAACTTCGTGTCATCCAGGACAAGTACATCATATTGGAGAACATCTAAAGGGATAACCCCCATGCACAAGACCGGAGTATCCCACAAAGAGCAAACTCGGTGGAAGCGGTACCAGAAACCGGAAAACGCTCAGCGGAGAGAGACGTCACATCTGGATTCGAGAAACAAGGACACAAAGCCAGGAGACAGAGGAAGGAGGGACTAAGCAAATATAGTCTATTCCAACTTGACTTTATCACTCTCGGAGATTCTGAAGAAAGAAGGAGGGCGACAGGATTTCACGTATCCATCTACCCGAGGTAAGCAAAGAGATGAAACTAAGAACCATAAGGATTATTGCGAATACCATCAGACCCGAGGGAACGATACTGACGCATGCAAGCACTTGAAGAACACGATCCAGAAGTATATAAATCAAGGAGACTTCGGGCAGTATGTCCAGTTACCCGGACAGGCGGCTGCAGCAACAAACGTAGCAGCACAGGAAAAAACAGTACGGCTCCCCGAAGGTTACAAGTTACTCAATATGATCACGTTCCAGCAGGAGAGCAAGCCTTCGTTACCAGGAGATATATGCAACAGCTTAAGAACAAGAAGGCGAACCGCGGAGCACGAAGTATACAAGTTAAACGGAAGGCTAACCGACGAATGGGAGGAATGGATGGCGACTCCGTTCACATTTTCTACCAAGGACATCAACCAAGATGTCGAAATGCATAATGATACTATGGTGGTTACTTTACCAATCCACGGGTGGAACGTTTCAAAAATACAAATAGATGGAGGAAGTTCGCTTAACGTGCTTTTCTACGAACCTTATCTTCGGATGGGGTTGAAGGACGGGCAAATGGATGCATCTACGTGTACAATTTATGGATTCAATGGATCCACATCCAAACCGAAAGGGAGAAATAGTTTTGCAGGTAGACGCAGAACCTATGAAGACCATGGCAAGGTTCAGTATCGTAGATTCACCCTCACCCTATAACGCAATCATGGGGAGACTCTGGGTACATCGTCTGAGAGGAACCGTTTCAACACATCACCAGCACCTAAGGTTTCCCACTCCCTACGGGGAAATGGAGATCAAAGGAGACCAGCAAGATGCGCGAAGGTGTGACGCTGCCGAAGCCCAACATCACAACGAAGTCCAAGAATCGCTTAAGAAGGATAAAGGGAAGTGAAAGGAAGAGGAGAAGGAAAAGCGGTACGGAAAATACAATGAGCAAATTAAGGCGGCCAAGACGACATCGATACTCCCAGCCGTAATGATGGCGTCAACATCAGCTTGGGACAAATAACAATTACACAACGTCACTCCCATAGGAGCCCCGAAGCAACTATTCTCATCAATCGAGCCAACGAAGAAAATCAATATTGGAACCGAAGAACGGCCTCGAGAGGTGAGTATAGGAATGCTGTTGGAGGAAACTACGAAAGTAAAACTGGAGGAGCTACTGAAGGAATACTTGGATGTATTTGCATGGACGATGAAGGACATGTCAGGGATAGATCCGTCGGTGGTATCCCATCACCTTCGGATAAATCTGGACAAGCCGCCATTCAAGCAAAGAATAAGGAAGGTAGCCCCCGTATACCACGAAGTGGTGGAAAAGAAACTTCAAAAGCTGATGGACGCTGGATTCATCAGAGAAGTAATGTACCCGACTTGGGTATCAAATATGGTGATAGTACCGAAGAAGAACGGAGGCGTCATAATTTGCATCGATTTCAGCAATCTTAACAAAGCTTGCCTGAGGGATAGCTATCCCTTACCAAGCATTAACCAACTGGTTGATGCGACTTCAGATCACGAATTACTATCATTTATGGATGGGTACTCGGGGTACAATCAAATAGCCCTGGCCGAAGAAGATCAAGAACATACTGCTTTCTTTACTCCGAGAGGTTTATATTGCTATACAAGAATGCCCTTCGGACTGAGAAACTCCAGAGCCACATATCATAGACTGGTGGATAAAATATTCAAACAATGGATTGGAAAAAACTTGGAGGTATACGTTGACGACATGCTCGTCAAAAGTCTGAAGTCGAAAGATCATTTGGCGGATCTCAGAGAAATATTCGAAGCCATGCGAAGTTGCAAAATGAAGGTAAATCTGGAGAAGTGTACCTTCGGGGTAACCTCCGGAAAATTCTTAGGATACTTAGTCACCAAAAAAGAAATCGAGGTGGATCCGGAGAAAGTCAGAGTTGTGATGGACATGCCATCACCGAATAACTTGAAGGACGTTCAAAGACTGAGCGGAAGACTGGCGGCACTGAAAAGATTGATAGCTCGATCCTCGGACAGATGCAAGGATTTATTCTCCACACTAAGGAAAGACTGCAGATTCGCGTGGACAGAAGACTGCCAGCAGGCTTTTGAAAAAGTCAAAGAGCACCTAGCCACCCTCCCGACGTTGCAAAGGCCAGACAAAGACGAAGTATTAACTCTATATTTGGCGGCAACCAGCAGCGCAATCAGCGCGGTCCTAGTTAGAACAAACAAGAAGGAGGAAATACCTATTTACTACATCATCAAAACTTTGTACCCCGTTGAAAGAAACTTCACGAAGATGGAGCAGATCATCCTGGACCTCGTATTCGCAACCCAAAAACTGCAAACCTACTTCAACGCACATACAGTAAGAGTTCTAACGAAGGCGCCAATCGGCCAGGTCCTCCAAAATTCAGAAAGGGTGGGACGCATAGCCAAATGGAACGCACAAGTAACACAGTTCAAAATTATATTCGAACCTCGAACGGCGGAAAAATCACAGGTGTTGCAGATTTTTTGGAGGACTTACCTCTCAAAGACGAAGTAGAAATTGATGACATACCAGGAGTCGAGGAAGACAAAGAGAGGATCCTAACGATCTGTTGGAGCCAGTCAGCTCTCGAAGATGGGAAGTATTCGTGGATGGATCTTCCAACAAAGAAGTGTGGGAATAAGAATCATGATAACCACACCAACATGAGATAAGATCCTACATGCATTCAGATTAGAATTTGAAGAATACACAAACAACATCGTGGAGTACGAGGCAGTGATTCATGCACTACGGCTAATAATCGAGTTAGGCATCACAGACGTTAGGATCACAAGCGACTCACAACTTGTCATTAGGCAAATCGAGCTTAAATATCAAACTTTGGATTTATGCCTCGCTGCCTACCTGAAATTAGCACAAGAGCTCACAACGAAGATTGAAAAGGTAATATATAGGCACGTAACAAGAAAGGATAATAGACATGCAGACGCGTTGGCATATATATCATCTATGCTACGGAACCCCAAGGTTACGTCCATCAAGGTAGGAAGAGTGTATGAACCATCGGTGAATACTGAAGCAACGGGAGAAAAATCTATGGACGTGGAAGGAGTATCCAGCCCACTGTTTTTACCTGGAAAAACAATGCACCGTCTCTGGGTACTTTCGTAGTGCTCGAGATCAAAGTCGAACAAGACGAGCCTAAACCAAGTCAATGTCCGTTCACGTCTTGCTTCGGTCACAGAGAGGATAGAGGTTGATCTAGGGAGGGAAACAGCGAAGAAACTTGAGATCAGGTTGAGGATGTGTTTTGGGTGTAAGAGTTCAAGATCTCCGTCGTGAAGGTGACTGGAAATCTCCAAGGCTAGAAGTGTGTTGGGTTGCTCAGGTGTGTTTGCTCTGAGGCTCTGGTTTATTCAGGTGTTCTGAATATCTGGTTGTTTCTGAAAAGATGTTCTGCCTTGGAAGATAAATGAGGCCTCTAATTATAGTTTTGAACTCACCATGATCTCTCGACAGAGAAGGTGGAAGTCGTGGAAGAGTGGGGGAGTGGAGGACATGAGTTGTTTTCGGTAACTGCTAGGATCGTGTAGATCGTGTCCACTCAGCGCCACTTTCTCGTAAATGTCCACTATCCCTATCAGTTTCTTTCAACTGTCGTAGACCGCCAGACCAATACCCCTAAAGTTATCCCCCCCAGTGTGATGTTTTGATGTCTCGAGTGATACGCAGATATTGCGTAGTTGAGTTGAGTTTGAGTAGGCTCGTATGACTAGGATGTCATGACCAACATGAGTGTGGTGTCTTCAGGACACGAGTAGTAGGTGTATAGGAGTGGCCTTGGCTGTTGGACAAGGCCAGGAATTCATGGTGCCATTGACTTGTGGTGCCATAGCCCAAGGGGCTACGGCCTTGGCCTTTGGTCAAGGCCAACTCCTAAAGCGCTTGTTTAGCACTGAATCTTGTTATCATGGCGCCATGGCTTATGGCGCCACGGCCAAGGCCAACTCGTCTTGTCGTGGCGCCATGGACCATGGCGCCACGGCCTTGGCCTTTGGCCAGGGCTAGTTTCTCATGGGCCCATGGCGGACCATGGTTCGTGGTGCCGTGCTATATGGCGTTATGACTTTGGCCTTTGGCCAAGGTCAACTTTGTTGCAAATGGTGCCTTGGTTGTGGTGTGGGTGCTTACTCTACCACATACTTGACGTCATGGCGTGTTTATCCATGGTATGTTAGACCATCCTGAGCTTGGGATGAAGTCTGCTTAAGCCTGTTTAGGCTGTTGTGTGCTTCTCAGAGAGCTCTGGACAGGCCTAGAACTTCGATATTCCTGAGATTTTCATTAAGACTCGGATGTTGAGTCGTATTTTTAAGAGGAAATCCATGAGGATGCGTCTCTGTTAACTCTTCACCATGTACCATTGAACGATCTGTATCTGATGTCGAGGAATTCGAGGCGATGACGACATGAAGCAGATTAATGGGTTTGATGTGCTGGTGAGATTACCAGTACTGCACTATGATATCATCCTCTCCACCAGGAGTTATCAGCTCGTAGAATGGGTTGCATTATGTGCTATAGAGATGTGCCTGAATAGCAATTTCCTTTAGGTAAGGCGTGGTTAGAGAGTGGTTTTATAATCTTGTCCCTCTCTTATTTTTCACCATCTACACCCACCAAACACCGAAGGCAATGAAGTATAAGACGATTGGAGAATACCACTTCACCAATACTTAAGCAACGAAGTATTGCCCGAAGATCCCAAGTACGCAAAAAAGATCATCTCAAGGGCGGCAAGATATCACTTTCGAGAAGGAGTCCTCTACAAATTTACGTTCCTAGGGCCACTACTCAGATGCATCACGAAGGAGGTAGGGATGCACATCTTAAAAGACATACATTATGGAGACGCGGGAAACCACGGCGACATGAGATCTTTGGCGCAGAAAGCTCGGATACAAGGATACTACTGGCCAAGCATGAACATAGACGCGTTAGAAATGACAAGACGATGTTTTGCCTGTCAGCAGTTTGCAAGAAAATTCAAAGCACCAGAAATGGAGTTGAACGTCGTTCTAAGTCCCTGGCCATTTGCAAAATGGGGGGTAGACATAGTAGGCCCACTGGTAGCAGGGTCAGGCAATCGAAGGTTCCTCATAGTCGCCACCGACTATGTCTCAGAATCACAAAAAACACAAACTCCCACAAAACCACGAAAAGGCGCGAAAGAAGGGTCCACCATTATTTGAAAATGGCGGCTTAGGCGGAGGTTTTCTTCCATAATTGCCCACATCAATAACTGAAAGAAAAGGGGAAAACTGTTAATGGATAATTTCGGATGGACACGTGGCGCCATCTCCGGAGGTTACGCACGGAAGCAACGAAAACCGCGAAGGATAAAAACATATCCCAGAAAAGCAACATCTCATCACGAGACGATGAAATCCAAGGGAGGAGATCGAAGGATCATCAACCTATGATACTAGGAGAAAGAAGGTACGTTAAGGAGTAGTCACACCGCATTTAACGTTGTTGACAGCATGACAGAAGTTGTCTGTCGATTGGGGATTGGTCCAGCAAACGATGAAGGATAGAAACCTAGACCAATAAGGAGCCGACAACACAAAGATACAGCAAGGATCCTTCACATAGCACTACGACGAGCCGAGATTGGATGATAAGGGCGGTCACCGAAGATGGACGATCCAACCAAGGTACAACAAAAGAACGAAGCAACCAAGGATAGCAAAGAGCGACGCCCATAGGAGTACTATAAATACCCCCTCTCATCAGCAGCAATGGGGTCGCAAAGTTTGGGAAAGGATAGCTAGGAGTGAGAATCCTTAGATGAATACTCTCCAGATTCCATTTGACCTCTATCCATTAACAAATTGAAGTGACTTACATAGTGTAAACCAGAGAAAGCTTTATTGATTTGATATAATATAACAGCTGATTTTACCCCCGAGGACGTAAGCACACGGCTGTTGAACCTCGTTAATTGTTGTGTTGATATCATTTTAGTTATATTTTTTGTAGTTAACTTTGTCAACGATTGTCTTCAAGATATTATCACGATTATAGTGGGTAGCCAACTTGGATCATAATAACCAACGATAATACGTTCAAATCCACGAACTAATCCCCGGTTATTAACGAACAAAGGCCACCACCGACTTACGCAATTGATCCTTTAACAATATTCATTTGAAGTATGATATGGGAAAATTAGTATCAACAAATACAATTAAAGCACATTCCATAACAATTCTAAAATTTCTCACATAGACTCATAACATTTAATGAGAACTAATACTTTAACATTTTATAACGTAGAACATAGTTCTAACGTAACAAAAGAAATAACGGGTATCACAAGCTTACTTTTCCGAAGAATAAAACTTGGTAGAGTGACAAAGCTTTCAGGAGGAATACCACTCCTATTTATATGACCAAGGCTTAGCTTTGAAATGGGGCTAACTTAATTTCGGAAATACAATTAAAGCACATTCCATAACAATTCTGAAATTCCTCACATAGACTCATAGCATTTAATGAGATCTAATACTTTAACATTTTACATTAGTGAAAAAGATATTTCATTATAGACCTTTTAGAACGCACAAGGTCAAGACACATTTGTCTCGACTCTCAAGTCAGTGTTAGCCAGCAAAACATAGTTTCAAATGAAGTTTTCTCATTGGTCACAACTTAGATTAAGTTTTCTGACGCATAGCTTATGGACACAAAACAAAATTAAGGTTTCGAAATCAAAGTCAGTTTTACCAAAAGCTACATTGAGGTTTCGAACTCTGAAGTCCATCAGTTGAGAAAACAGGAATATGGTTTCGAAATCTAAAATTTAATATGGCAGATGTTCATATGTAGAGAATCAAATGAATGATTCCGAACTCTAAAAATTAGATCCAAACAACAATATAGTATTAGAATTCAGAAAAACAGTATATCGAGTCTACACAACATAAGTGTGAGTCACTATCTCGATTACATTAGCACATACGTATGTACTAATCATTCTAACAGAGTCAGACAAGGTAAGTCGAGACACAATACTATGATGGAATCAATCTCGTAATACTATATAGACAACATCACAACTGCTATTATCCAACTC
Source organism: Papaver nudicaule (assembly GCA_023529015.1). Classification (NCBI taxonomy): domain Eukaryota; kingdom Viridiplantae; phylum Streptophyta; class Magnoliopsida; order Ranunculales; family Papaveraceae; genus Papaver; species Papaver nudicaule. The sequence continues at coordinate 12,606 of JAJJMA010176766.1, forward strand.
GTAGGTTTCAGAAAAAACCGCAAGCGATACCGTGGAGTTATCTCTTAAGACACATTGATCACAAGTGATCAAGGCATAACGTGAATCTCAAGCATTAAGTTATGTTTCTATCTTTTGTAGCACAAGTGTAAAAGAAAATGGATCGCGTTATTTAGGTTCACTAACCTCTTGAATGCGAAGCTGGATATCTTCGTTTGCTCCTCGATCTTCTTCGACTCTTCATGTAGTGATTCTAAACCCTTCAAAATCTTCAACAACCTAAAGCTAACTTAATGAAGTCTTTACCTAACGTGTGTTTCAAGCGATCGAGATTTGATCACTAAATTTGACAACTAAGCTTGACATACCAACACTTAGTGAGGTTGACCGAGCCTTGCTCTAACAAATTCCGGTGTATTACTCTTATTTTCTTTTGTGTAACGTTTATTAGGTTGAATCATCCAGAAGGAGCTAGTGCTAAAAGGAGCAAAGAAACTAAGAGCAACAAGAGAAGAGAGATCATATATTTGCTCATCCAAATTCAGATTTTCTTGGCTCTATTAAAATATTTAAATACAAAGCCATTAACGAAAGAGTGAAGTGATTACGAGGTCGGACTAAGAAAATTGTTGTGTTACCACAACAATTGAAGATCAAATTGAGCAAAGTAACCAAGTAACCTCTGCTAAAAGCAGCCTAAGAACCAAGGTTGATAAGATAACAATCGAATGAAAATACAGAGTACAGACTCACAGGATTATAAGCAAAAGATGCTATCCTCACCTAACAGACTCACCCATACTCGACACCTGTCACTCACACAAAGGAGGACCACAAACCCAAATAACAAACAGATAAACACACCCGCAAACAGACTAATGGACAACAACAAATACTAAGGGCAGCCAGACACGCTAGAGCAAGGTACATGATGAAAAAGGAGGGGTACCGAAATACTACCAACTTTTCGTTTTGGCTCGTGAGTCTTATGGTTTAAGTCTGGACGATCTCAAAAATCAATATCCAAACTTATAACTGGAGTTGTTAGACCTCG
>JAJJMA010176783.1:0-13708 GCA_023529015.1 Papaver nudicaule
TTAGCAGTATGAAGACATAAGAAATTGTTGTTAGAAGAATGAAAAGAGTGATCAGAGCGCTATTTTCTCTTCCACCCATCTTTGATCCTGGATGAGAAGGTGTTTTTTGTATTCTAGTAATATGGAATATGTTTCCTCTTATCGAGTATATATAAGGCTGGAAATTACTTACTATTATAATAGGAATTTGTATTTCGGCAATTATAGTTATTAATGATTGCGGTATCATAAAAATATTTAACAAAATCTTATTTCCTATCAAATATTAAGCTAGAAAAAGTATTATATTATTTTTTTTTAAGAAAACAGGTTTTCCAAAATTAATCCACATTTTAATATTTTTGCAAAAATAAATAAACTATTATTATTAATTTCGGCTCCCATAGTCTAAATAAATCTTTGAGATATTTTCCATGAAAATTGGACAAGATTTTGTAATGTATCTTACTTTAAGATCTTTTCAAGATCTATTGCATTATAGCAAGATCTTTTCAAAATTTATTGGTAAATAAATGTTTGAAATTTTTCCCATAAAATAGGACTAGATTTATTAATGTATCAGACTTTAAGATATTTTCAAGATATCTGGCTTAATAGAAAGATATTTTCAAAATCTCTGGGTTAATAGAAAGATCTATGGACCGTATTTTTGAAAATTTTGGAAAAAAACATGAAAAATCGTTACGGTGTCGATATCGGCCATGACAATTCTGGGTTTAATTAGTAGAAGAGGATATTTTTTTTATTCCTTGATTTTTTGAGTTTTTAAAAATCTAAGAAGACTATATTGTTAATTAGTGAACTTGGTAATTATGGATGTTTATTTTGAATATGAGAAGGATAATGGTGATGAATAGAAGATGAGTGATGATGCTATCAACAAACTAAACATTCAATACCATCCCTCACTCCACATTGAACGGGAGCGTTACCTACTTTTCTATTGGTTGGGTGAAAAAAATTTGGAACGTGATTGGCCGGACATTTTATAATCATATTTTTGATTGATTGCACATTTTCGGCCGTTCAGGTGTTTCAAATCTGTAAGATCAATGGATATGAATCGATGAGATTCAGTCACTCACGTGGGTAACTAAAGTATTGATTGCGATTGGTAGAAAATTTGATTTATTTGTTACACTTCGTTTACACATATTTTTAAAATCTTATACCGTTAGATCTAGGGCTCATTTTCTTATGGCAAACAAAGAGAAATTTGATTGGTTGGACATTTTCGGCCGTTCGGGTGTTTTCAAATCTGTATGATCAATGGATGTGAATCGATGAGTTTCAGTCACCCACGTTGGTAACTAAAGTATTGGTTGCGATTGGTCGAAAATTTGATTTTATTTGTTACACTTCGTTTACACATATTTTTAAAATCTTATACCGTTGAATCTAGGGCTCATTTTCTTATGGCAAACAAAGAGAAATATAGAAACAAAGTTTTTTTTAGGAAAGAAATAAAATAACAAGGGAGATGATTGATGAAGACAGTGATGATTGAGGAAGAAGAAGAAGAATAAGAAGAAGAAGGGACATTTTTGCCATCTATATTCTTTTCTATGCCATTTAGAAAAGGCCGATGGAGCTTCTTAGTTCCCACTACTTTTTTCTCTTGACAAAGCTCACTAGGAAGATTTTATTAGTAATAAAAAATAGTAAAATAAAACGTGGGAGCAGCTAGATCTTATTTCAATCGAAAGAAAGAGAAAATAAACACGATACAGATGGAGCTTGGTGCAGTCACAATTAAGGTATTTGTAGAATTTAGGTCGGTCACAAGTTAGGAGTTTTATGGAAACTCAACTTGGTGAGTCGGTGGAATTCTAGATTATTCTAGGACATTCCATAATTGTTTACTTATGCCTAACTAGGAAATTCTATGTATGTATAGAATGTTCTTTGTAGACAAGTATTAGGAAACCCTTTACTTGTAGGGTAATTATGTAACCTATATAAATAAAGGCTGATTTAGGGGTCGAAAAAAGTGATAGGGGGACCGGATAATAAAACAAAATAGAGTTATTTTTAAGCTTTTTCAAAAACCCCTTATCCGACATATTTTCATAAATACCAAAATATCCCTATTTAATTAGAATTAATGAATCAGATTAGTTTAACTAAACTTATATTAGTTGTTAAACTATTCAAAGTGCCGCCACCACCACCACCACCACCACCGCCAGCGCCACCGCCACCACCACCATTAAATTTTGTTTGGATTTTAGTCAACAAATCCAGCCGAAACTAGATTTTGTGATTTCATAGCCTATTTTCGGCTCAATTTTAACCTAGAATCCAGCCGAAAATAGAAGAAGACGATGGAGAAGACGATGTACAGTAAATTTTCGGCTAGGTTTTTCAAAATTAAGCCTATTTTCGGTTGGATTGGCTGCGACACATTTGGTAACTTATTTTTCGTCTGGTTTTGTTGCATGAAATACAGACGATAATTGATTTTCGTCTAGATATTTAGGGTTTCACCCAGCCGAAAATTAGATTTTGTGATTCCATAGCCTATTTTCGGCTCAATTTTAACCCAGAATCCAGCCAAAAATAGAAGAAGACGATGTACAGTAAATTTTCGGCTAGCTTTTTCAAAATTAAGTCTATTTTCGGCTGGATTGGCTGCGACACATTTTGGTAACTTATTTTTCGTCTGGTTTTGTTGTATGAAATACATACGATAATTGATTTTCGTCTAGAGTTTTAGGGTTTCACCCAGCCGAAAAATAAGTTACCAAATGTGTCGCAGCCAATCCAGCCGAAAATAGGCTTAATTTTGAAAAACCTAGCCGAAAATTACTGTACTTTGTCTTCTTCATCGTCTTCTTCCATTTTTCGGCTGGATTCTGGGTTAAAATTGAGCCGAAAATAGGCTATGGAATCACAAAATCTAATTTTCGGCTGGGTGAAACCGCAGCAAAACCAGACGGGAGGAGACGATGAAGAAGAAGATAAAGGTTTTTGTTAATCCTTAATTTAAAAGGGTAACTTAGACTTTTCATATCATTTTGACACCCCTTATAACCCCCTCTAGGATAGGGATAAAAAATCCGGTCCCCCTATCACATTTTTAGGCCCCTAAATCAGCCTTTATATAAATAGAGCCCTTGGGAGAACCTATGAGATATACCAGAAGCTCTTCTTCTCTCTTGGGTTTTATATATTCTCTCTGTACGATAATATATAAAATCACTTATTCCTTCCCGAGGATTCAACCTCGTTAATTCTTGTCTTCTTGATTGTGTGTGCGTTGGTGTTCTTGGCGTATTAAGATTATCTTTGTAGTTGTTGGTTAAACGCTTCCGCAGGTTTTAGCGCAACAATTGGCATTAGAGCCAGGGTGTCAGATCTTGGAGCTAGGGGTAATTCTTAGTATTGCAGTGAAGGTATTTTCTGAAAGTTTGAGTTATTATTAATCTCAAATATTAGTTTTTATCGCTTGTGTGAGTCATGGGTGATTCAGAGGATGAAAACACGAAGAGGCCTGAGTTGGAGACTACAAAGGATAATGAAACTAAGGAAGAAATACTACATACTCATAGAGCACAACTCAAGGTTGATAAGTTTACAGGAACCAACAACTTTGGTTTATGGCGAACGGATGTAATGGATGCACTTGTTCAACTTGACCTAGACGAGGCTCTAGAAGGTCGGCCAAAGGAGATGACTGACAAGCAGTGGAACAAGCTCAATAAATTATGTCTTGGTTCGATAAGAGGTTGTTTGGCGACGGCAGTAAGAGTTAATTATCAGCACGAAACTTCAGCTAAGGATCTCTGGGAAAAGCTAGAGAAAGAGTACTTGGTGAAGAACGTGGCTAATAGGATACATCTTAAGAGAAGTTTGTATCGCTATAATATGAAGAAGGGTGCAACACTGACGGAGCATCTAGATTCGTTTACCAAACTACTTACTGATCTAGTTAGTTATGATGAAGTCATAAACGATGAGGAACAAGCTTTGTGTCTGGTGAATTCTCTTCCTGATAAGTATGAACCCGTGATTAAAGCTTTAACGCACGGCAAGGCGAAGTTGACATATGAAGACGTCACTACAGCACTTCGTAACGAAGAATTTAGGAAGATGAATAGAGAAGATATTGCATATGAAGCAGACAATGACGTGCTTTATGCAAGAGGTCGTTCTACAGACAAGAAGAAGAAATCTGGTTATCGTGGTAAGAGAACAGGGCGTTCTATGTCTAGAACGCGACTGCATAAGGATGTGTGTGCATGGTGCCATGACATGGGTCATTGGGCAAAGGATTGTACCAAGCGCAAGGAGCATGAAAGAGATAACAAGAAAACCGAGATGAACATTGCGAAGGCAAGTGAAGAATCAGATGATGGTTCTGATTTCTCACTAACTGTGACACCATCAGCTTGTGTCGTTACTGAAGGCACATGGGTACTTGATTCTAGAGCTACATATCATATTTTCCCACATCGTGACTGGTTCTCGAGCTTAGAGAAGTTTGATGGAGAAGTACGTATGGGAAATAACAATACCTGTAAGGTAGTTGGGATAGGGAATGTTCGAATCAGGATGCATGATGGTATGGTTAGAGAGGTGAAGGAAGTCAGGTGTGTACCTGATGTGAAGAAGAATCTAATTTCACTCAGAACTTTAGAAGCAAAAGGCCACAAGCTAGTAGCGGAGAACGGTATTCTAAAGGTAATCTCTGGATCTTTGGTAATTATGAAGGGCACACGACATCATAATTTGTATTACTTTATGGGTAGTGCAATAACTGGAGATGTGTCAGTTTCTGAGCACATAGAGAGTGCACCAAAAGAGACCACGAAGTTATGGCATATGCGACTTGCACATCCTGGTGAGAAGTCGTTACATGCATTGATTCAGCAGAATCTATTAAAGGGTGTTATAGCCTGCAAATTAGACTTCTATGAACATTGTGTTAAAGGTAAGAAAACAAGAACAAGCTTTGGCACCGCAATCCACAAGACTGGTGGAGTTCTTGACTATGTTCATACAGATGTCTGGGGTCCCTCCAAGAATGCATCGTTGGGAGGGAAGCATTGGTTTGTGTCGTTCATAGATGACTATTCTAGGCGTGTATGGGTGTACACCATGAGGCATAAGAGTGATGTCCTAGAAGTCTTTGTGAAGTGGAAGAAGGCAACTGAGACCCAAACTGGCAGAAAGTACTACGTTCGGACAATGGTGGTGAGTATAAGAGTGATCCATTCTTGCAAGTATGTCAGGATGAGGGGATAAAGAGGCACTTCACAGTTAGGAAGACACCGCAACAAAATGGGGTTGCAGAACGCATGAATCGTACACTACTGGAGAAAGTAGGATGTATGTTATCTAATGCTAGATTAGGTAAAGTGTTATGGGCTGAGGCAGTTACATATGCGTGCTTCCTCATTAATAGGTTGCCATGAGCTGCATTAGAAGGTAAAACTCCTATGGAGAAGTGGTCTGGTAAGCCAGCTTATGATTATGACTCAGCTCATATCTTTGGTTGCCCTGCATGGTATCATGTTAGTGAAAACAAGCTTGATAGTCGTGATGTTAAAGGGATCTTTATGGGTATGAAAAATGGAGTTAAGGGATTCAAAATTTGGAATCCAGTTGAGAAGAAGATGATCATGAGTAGAGATGTTACATTCGATGAGATATCTATGGTAAAGTCTTGGGGTTCTCAGCAGGTGGAGGAAAGAAGCACCAGTACTAGTAAGCCTTTGCAGCAGGTGGAGTTTGATGCAGTTCCACCAAGTCCAGCTAAGTCTGTATCTATTGAGTCTACTTCTAAAGATGAGGAATCTACAAGAGAAGTAACTACTGATGTTCCAAATGATAATGACGCTGTTAGTGAAGAGGAAAAAAAGCAGTAGATGATGCAGAAGTTACAGTTACGAAGATTGTAACACCCAGCAAACCAAAAAGAAAAACCAGAAAACCTGGATGGTTAGATGATTTTTTAACTTATGCATTACCAGTTGTTGAAGATGGTACTTCAACCACTTATGCTGAAGCTATACAAAGTGTAGAGCGTGAAGAATGACAAGGTGGAATGAAAGAGGAGATGGAGTCTCTTGACAAGAATGGCACATTGATTCTTATGAAACTTCCGAACGGTAAGAAGGCCATTGGGTGCAAGTGGGTGTATGCAAAGAAATAAGGATCCCTGGAGAATCAAGTACGCTACAAGGCAAGGTTAGTTGCGAAAGGTTAGGCCCAAAGAGAATAAATTGATTACAAGGGGGTGTTCTCTCCAGTTGTGAAACACTCGTCAATTCGTATTCTGTTGGCCTTGGTAGCACAATATGATTTAGACCTAGTTCAGCTAGATGTGAAGACGACGTTCTTACATGGTGATCTAGAAGAGGAGATCTATATGTCTCAGCCGAGAGGATTTGAGGTTGCTGGAAAAGAAGATTGGGTATGTAAACTGAAGAAGTCGTTGTACGGGCTGAAGCAGTCCTCGACAATGGTACAAACGATTTGACCAGTTTATGATTGGCCAAACATACTCAAGAAGTCACTATGACCACTGTGTGTACTTCAAGTACAAGATGGATCTTTCATATGTTTGCTCTTGTATGTCGATGACATATTGATAGCATCGAATAACAAGAAAGAGATTGATAATTTGAAACGAAAATTGTCGTTTGAGTTTGAGATGAAAGATTTGGGAGAAGCTAAGAAGATTCTTGGAATGGAGATTCAACGTGACAGAGAGAAGGGTAGAGTTTGTTTGTCTCAGAGGGCATATTTGAAGAAAGTGTTACAGAAATTTAGTGTCTGTGAAGGAACTAAACCTGTAAGTACTCCCCTTGCTGCTCATTTTAAGTTGAGTGCTCAAATGTCTCCTAGTACCAAAGAAGAGCGTGAGTATATGTCCCAAGTCCCATATGCTAATGCTGTAGGTAGCTTGATGTATGCAATGGTGTGTACGAGGCCTGACATTTCACAAGCAGTAAGTATGATCAGCCGTTATATGCATAATCCTGGTAAAGGACATTGGCAAGCTGTGAAATGGATTTTGAGGTATCTTTATGGTACAATTGATGTTGGCTTGGAGTTTGTGAAGGAAGATGGTAACAATCAGTTGTGTGTTGGTTATGTGGATTCTGACTTTGCTGGTGATATGGACCAGAAACGTTCGACTACAGGGTATGTGTTTACTTTGTCAGGAGCACCAATAAGTTGGAGATCAATATTGCAGTCTACTGTGGCTCTCTCAACTACGGAGGCATAGTATATGGCAGTGACATAGGCATTTAGGGAAGCTATATGGTTACAAGGATTTCTTGATGACTTGGGTATGTGGCAGGATCAACTTCCTGTTTATTGTGATAGTATTAGTGCCATATTTTGGGCTAAGAACCAAGTGCAGAATGTAAGGATCAAACATATAGATGTTCGGTTTCACTTTATAAGAGACATTCTTGAAGAAGAAGACATTATACTTGTGAAGATCGATACAAAGGACAATCCAGCTGATATGTTGACTAAAGTTGTATCTGGAGTCAAGTTTCGACACTGCTCGAACTTGGTCCATGTTCTTCCTGTTTGGTGAGACCCTTTTGGGTAAAGGTTTTTAGGAGCCTGGTGGAGGTCTTCTAGCAAGGCCTCATAAGTGAACTACGGTCGGTTTGATTCCTTACAGAAGGATACGTAGGCAGTCAGTGGTCAGCCATGTGATGCAATCGACGTTGGAAGATGGAGGTGGTTTTAGCTATTGATCGTCTCATGCATGAATGCATGATCCGAGGTGGAGATTTGTAGGATTTAGGTCGGTCACACGTTAGGAGTTTTATGGAAACTCAACTTGGTGAGTCGGTGGAATTCTAGATTATTCTAGGACATTCCATAATTGTTTACTTATGCCTAAACTAGGAAATTCTATGTATGTCTAGAATGTTCTTTGTAGACAAGTATTAGGAAACCCTTTACTTGTAGGGTAAGTATGTAACCTATATAAATAGAGCCCTTGGGAGAACCTATGAGATATACCAGAAGCTCTTCTTCTCTCTTGGGTTTTATATATTCTCTCTGTACGATAATATATAAAATCACTTATTCCTTCCCGAGGATTCAACCTCGTTAATTCTTGTCTTCTTGATCGTGTGTGCGTTGGTGTTCTTGGCGTATTAAGATTATCTTTGTAGCTGTTGGTTAAACGCTTCCGCAGGTTTTAGCGCAATAGTATTTTCCTGGAACGTGCAAGGGTTTAAATCCACATCTACCATGGATCATTTAAAGAGCATAATTAGAACTCAAAATCAGGATATTGTCTTCTTGTGTGAAAGTAAACTCAGTGAGGTTCATTGCAAACCTCTATCATCCAGATACCAATACCCTAATACTACATGTTATAGAACCCGTTGGCTTGTCTGGAGGTTTAGTAAATCTATGGAAAGATGGATTTACATTTGAGGTTGTAGGAGCTGAAGACAACATGTTCCATGTTCTTATACAATTTGATCTAAGCAAGCTGGAATGGTTGCTAACCTGTATGTATGGATATACAAACTATCAAAAGAAGAAGAATCAGTGGTTATATGTTAGGGAGTTTGGAGCTCAAGTGGATCAACCATGGGTCTTATTGGGTGACTAATTACAACTTTCATATTAAGGACAACTCGAGTAATACTTCTTCTTCGATAGATGGTTGGGTTAATTTTGTAGTTCAGCAGTGTGGTTTAGAGGATTTTGGTTATGTTGGTAGAGATCATACTTGGACAAGCAGCAACACTGGTACAGGTATTAGAAGATCGAGAATAGATTATGCCCTAGGGAATTGAGATTGGAGTCGTCACTTTCTAAATTCCAAATTATATCATCTTCCACAGGTAAGCAGTGATCATTACCCAATATTATTTGGGGCTGATACTTTTCTTCCTTATTGCTGGAAACCATTCAAATTCTTCTTCAGCTGGTTATCTTATAGCACATGTAGTGAAACAATTCAAAGTGCATGGTCTTTTCAGGTTACAGGTTCTCCAGCTCATTAACTGATTACAATACTCAAGATTACTAAACATGAGTTGTCTAAGTGGAACAAATTACATTTTGGGAACATTGTTCATCAGATTGATAAGCTAGAAGCTGAGTTAGATATCTGCAATAACAACCAAGTTCAAATGCAACTCACAGCCAAATAATCAAAATTAATAAGGAGCTTAATATGTTGAATGAATAAGATTCAACATGATTTCTGTAGACAGAAATCAAGAGATACTTTTCTGAAAGATATGGATAATAATACAAAATACTTTCATATTATTACTAATGGGAGAAAGGCAAGGAATAACATTGATTTCATGCAAGACTCTAATGGTACATGGTTGACAAGTAGGGGCCGAATTGCTTCTCATCTCACTCAACACTTCAGAGGTATCAGTACTATCAATAACCCTATTATGATTGATTATGTTTTAATGTTATTCCCACTTTAATAACAGAAAAAGAGAATATAGGTCTTCTCAGAATGACAGCTAATGAAGAAATTCACAAAACCCTAAAAGCATGGAAAATTGGAGTGTTCCTAGCCCTGAAGGTTTTCAAGTAGGTTTCTACAAATCTCAATGGCATATAGTTGGCGAAGCTTTTTTGCAATATGGTGAAAAGGTTTTTTGAGAGTAAGAAAATACCTAGACAGGTAAATAAGACTTTTTTTTCTCTTATACCTAAGAAGAAGAAGCCTTTAACTACTGCAGATTATAGACCAATTGGTTTATTCAATACTCCTCTGTTTCAAAATAATATGCCATGTTTCCTTTTCTGGGTATGTCAAAATAATAGGCATGTTTCTTTAAATGGAAAGTCATATGTTCTAAATTTATTATATTACCCATGCGGACCACTTTTTTATTATATTATTTAGTTCCAATACATTGAGGACCACTTTCTCACTCCCGATTTTCAATTTCTAACACACGAAGGGGACCACTTTTTCACTTTCAGTTTTCACTTCTAACACATGGGGGGCCACTTTCTTCTCACTCCTCTCTCTTTTAGTTTTACTCTAAAAGAAGCTTAAAGGTTAAAATGGGAAGAAACATGAAAAAGTGGCTCTAATGATTGATTTTCTTAATATTTGTGCACAACTAAACATGCCTATTATTTTGAAACGGAGGGATTACTTCTTATAAGAGAATTTCCAAAATCCTAGTCAACAAAATGAAGCCTTTGATGAACAAGATAATTTCTCCAAGATGCGTATGTTTCTGGAAGACTGATTTGTAATAATACAATTATGCTAAGGAAATTATTTACTCTATGAAGAAGAAGAGGGGTACTTATGGCTTGTTTTCTCTCAAACTTGACACGAGTAAAGCATTTGATAGATTAAAATGGCCTATTCTGATTAAAGTGTTGAAGTTATAGAAAAAGGAGTTCATCTTTTATTAATCATCATCAACTGAAAGAAGCTTACAAGAATTGGATGGGAGTCTAACAACAACCTGAGCTCCAATCCCTTTTTGAAGTACAACTCCTATCCTATGGAAAAGAAAATCCCCAACTACGACATTCCCATCATGGCTAGCCATATAGTTGCGTAATCTTTTCAGAAATTCCACCGTGTCACTGCCCAACTCCCCCAAGGTAGAGAAAGCAGGCACACCAAGACCGAAGCCCTGAGCGGTACACTTCTCTAGATATTTGTCCTTTTTTCGAAGGACAGCATCATCAATTGCCTTGCCCGGAGCAAAAGCACGCACCCCAACAACACCAGTAAAAGGTGAAACGACTGTGATATCCATACACACATCATGTCCGTTATCCCATTTATACACCAAGACATCCGCAGGTCTCAAAGCTAAACCGGTATCAGAGATGAACCCCAAATCAACCTCTTTCCTAGCTGGGACATCCGCCCGATAACAAATATCAACAAAGGCATCACGAACCAAGTCATGTCTATACTCGAGACCAATACCACTCGAGCAATGCACGACATGGTCCCCAAAAATATCCATATCCCTACCACAACTGGTGCAACTGTCTCCTTCCTCGAAAAGAGGAATCCCAAGCATATACCGCAAGATAGCTCTGAATTGGCGAGACCCAAGTTTTTGGTTGAGCCCTTCAACCGGAATTGCCAACAAATAGTCTTGTGCGTGTTTAATCCTGTTACTCTGCCACAGGGCGGAATCTCTCTCAGTCATAACAAACCGATTAGGCAAATCATCCTTCACTGCATCGAAATATTTGATTGCCAAGGAGATCATAGAATGGGGGGCAATATCATCAATGCACATTGAAGAATTATCAATACCACATACCTGCTTGTAAGAGACAAGGGCACGCTCAAAACTGGGACTCAAACCGGACACTCCAGAATGCCTCAAAATGTTCTCCTGCTGAGATCTAGTCTGAAAGCATGACGCTAAATAGCAATATTGCATAGTGTCCTCCATGGTGTACACCCCTAGTCCACCATATTTGATGGGGAGTGTGGCAAGCCTATGATGCAGCAAACCAAAACCGGGCCCATCTCCTGTGATAAGGTGCCGAAGAAACTGTTTGAGATGATCATCTAAAGCCACCTGTGCTTCATCTAAAAACTCAGGTCTAGTTATTCGCATAGCAAAATATAACCTCGAGACACCCGAATAATTCCTCACCAGTAGCAACTCACCATGTGGATCTTTAAGCTTCTGAATAACATCAATCAGTGCATTGGTCTTACGAACCCTGTTAACCGCCATATTTCTGCAGAATTGGGGGTTCAGGCTAACAGGTCCTCCCAAAAGCTTAACACCCTCAGTAGGTCGGCATATATTAGATGGAAAAACCCCTTCCACTAACCCTCTACAATCAACCGAAGGCTAGAAAAGTTTGTTCTTGGAAACATTAAGGTGCAACCCCAGAGATACACCCTCCTGCTGAATAATCCCCAAGGCTTTGGCCACCACCAGTGTGTCATCGACTAGGGTCCCATCATCTAAATACCATGCTTGCAGATCCAAAGGGCATGACTCTGCAATTCTGTGGATCAAGGGGTGTAGAGTTAAAGAAAATAACATGGGTCCGAGAGGGTCCCCTTGTTGTACTCCTTGTGCTGACAAAAGAGTCTTGTCCATATAATACAGTCTAGCAGGAGCCGCGTAACAAAATTCTACCCACCTAGAGATAGAAGGACAATGCTTCCTTACCTCTTTAATCATTGCAGATCTGCTTACAAGGTTAAAGGCATTGGAGAAATCCACAAGAAGCATCGAAGTAGATGTAGAATCACTTTTCGTCTCAAGAAGTCTGTTAACAGCATGAAGAATTGCCTCTCCGCCACAGGGCACCCCCACACCAAACTGGTAGTCACTAAGGTAGCTCTCCATTGCTTTACCAACATGAAAAGCAGCAACCTTGGAAACTAGACGTCTCCAAATAGTGCCTACTACAATAGGACGTATGCCACCTCCTGGCTTGAGTAAGGGAGTGAGAGGAGCTGAAGCCACAAACTCCCTAAAAACCGAAGGGCAACCACCTGCAAGCCATATATTCACCAACTCAGTGATTGAGTTGATGAGCTCATCTGGCACCGCTGCAGCGGAACCACTCAAGGCATCAATCAAGTGTTGGGCCCGAAGTCCATCTCTTCCGCACAAGGTCCCTTTAGGAAAGCTTTTCAGCTTATTCGGGACCAAATCCCTAGACGCGATAAAAGGTGGTTGTACTATAGGGTCTGCAGGTATCAGTGGAGGAGGCGCATGTGGATGCTTCGCTTGCAATTCAAGCAAAGTCCCTGAGTTGGAAGGAGCTACACCACTAAAAGTCAAGGTACGGATAACAGCAGTATATAACCCGTTTCTTAGCTTCCTACGACAAAGTCGTATGTTAACAGCCTCTTGATCCTCCTGAGTTTTCACCTGACCCCTTCTCTTGTTCTGATGCCTAGACTCTTGTAAAGCAGATTGTTCCTCTAAGGCTCTGTGAAGCAAAGTAATACAGCCATCAGTTTCATACCAACGATTCAAAGCAAGATGTATAGCCTCAATCTGAAGCTTTTTCCTGTTGCCGGACCGCTCCTCCTCTCTACCTTTGGGGAAGTAAATACGAAGAGTGCAGATAGGAAAAAGTAGCATCAGAATCCACAGAGATATATCATCGGGATTGCGAACAACCCTCTTAATGACAGTGTTGAAAGTTCTAGCAAAGTGAAGCTTACACTTAGCCGGGATGCTGGAGACTGTTGCGATTTGGCTCTGCATCACCCTATCCGACAACTCAAGATTAAGCCTAGGCACATCTGCTGCGACATCCTCTAAGCCTTCACTGTCTGCAATAACAGGAGTTGGACACTGTAATCCATGAACCAAGAAATCAATCCCTTTCTCATTCCATGGGCCGCGAATAGTGTTACCAACAGGACACTTACAAGATATCCTCCAAGCATGTATTTGCAAACACGAAGTGCATAACCACCCTCGCATCTCTCTTAAAGTGCATTCTCATGCCTTGAACACACCGAAGATAGTACTGATACGTTGCTGACACCTCTCCTCCCCAGCGTTGTCGGGGTAATGCTTGTGTCGCAAGTGTTGGGTCAAAGAGCTATGATTGTAGCCTCTCCCCCCAATCCCATTCTTACAGCCGTCGAAACCTTGGACATCGATATTTGCTGCCATTGGAACGTATAGCTGCAGATGTTTGAGACTCAGGCCCCTCTATAATGTGTCTATGAACACGCAAATCCTTTTTTTTTTTTTTTTTTTTTTTTTTT
>JAJJMA010176786.1:11830-23945 GCA_023529015.1 Papaver nudicaule
CATAACAACATCATTGACTTATCCGTATTAGAAAACTTAACACTGATATCAGCTAAATCCGAAATAATCTTATTAAACTTGTTAATATGATCAACCAACAACTTACCTGAAGCCATCCTAAAGTCATAAAGTCTGCGCTTCAAGTAAAGTTCCGAAGTTAAGTCATTCTTCAAGTAGAGATTCTCAAATTTTTCCCAAAACGTCTTTGCCGAAGTCTCAACAGCAAAGTTGTGAGTAATCTCCCTCGACAAACACAACCGAATAGTTGAATATGCCTCCAAACCAATTTCAAGCCACTTCTCATCCGTCATACCAGTTGGTAACGGTGCAGGCTTGTCCTTGAGTGTCTTAACCTGCTTCATGCTAATAAGAATATCCTTAATATCCGTTTGCCACGATGTGAAATTATTCTTCCCATTGAACTTGATAATATCAAATCCATGCACTTTCGAAAAACCTCCACCAAATGTAGAGCCAGACATCTTACTTCTGACAATAATCCTCTCCACGCTCACCGCACCACTTGTTGGGATTACAACAGTAATCACACCAACAACTTGTCCTTTGGATCACGTAGAACTAAAGATAAAGATGCAAACACACAACGAAGAATAACAAAGCAAGAACACAGGGATTTAACGTGATTCGGCGTACCTACTCCACAAACAACAACGATCAACTCTTATTGATAGAACCAATTACAAGAGACACCAACACCTAACTCTCTCTGTAATAACCAGAAGGTCTATCACCCGATTGTATCTAACAGGCTTAACATGGATGCCAATATATAGGCTTACATAACTTGAATACCAAGGTACATAGGCGGTGGGACTTACCAAAGATATCACATCCTTGGTTTCCTAAGTTACACCACCGTGTACAACTCAAACTCCTAGCTATACTAGGAAACTTGCCAGACGAGGCTGGCAGACGAGGATGCCAGACGAGACTGGCAGACAATACTAAGCCTAGAATACTCTAGAAACTTCGACAACTCTAACAAATATCTATCAAGTTTTCCACATGCTCTTCTTTACAAAACCTTAATGGTCTGATTATTGATCCTCCTGCTAATATTGACATTCTTTGTGATCATATTTCAATGTTACAAGTTGTAGAAGATTTGAAATTGAATCAAACTGAAACAACCAGCACTTTTGGTATACCTAAAATGATTGTCAGTTAAATTTGCGGTAAGGTTTATGTATAGATCAGATTAGGAAGGGGAGATCAATGGCTTTTATATGTGAGAATCAGTTAATGTTCGTTTATCTATTAATTTTGTTTGATAGAAAAAATTTCACTTGTTTCTTGTTAATTTTGTGCGTTTTCTTACAAAGATGAATTAGGGGTTTTAGTTAGAATACTGATTTGTTTGATAATTAAGTTTTTAATGAATTTGTTTGTTTGTGTTTGATTTGTGGTTAAATTATAATTAAGCTTATAGTTCTATGTATGGTTTGATTTTGTTGTCATTTTTGATCTGGTTTTAATGGTTTTAAGAAGATGAAGATTTTAAGGTTTTTGTTACTGATAGAAAAGAAGTTGAACTGGTGATTTCAGTGGATGTAACGACCCGTTCCTCCACCGATATTGTCCCCACTTAGCCAATGTGATCATCCGACAGTGTGGGATTTTCAACGGGCATCGCTGCAGTCATCCGGCAACAACTTCCCGGGAGTTCACCTATCCCTGGACTACTCTCGCCCGAGCACGCTTAACTGCTGAGTTTTTTCCAACCGGTGTCAAGAAAGGATAAACTATTACTTATATTCCTTCGTTCGGCCAACCACCACCGAATCGGGGTATTACAATACCACCACCTTTAAATTGGAGTCGTCCTCGACTCCGAAATATATTTTTCAAGCCCAAATCTCCGACGTTCCCTGCCCCTCATGAGACGAGCTACCTGGCACATAACCCGTCCAGCGTACTCTCCCACCCTCAACAGGTGAACCATCGTCGACTCTGATACCATCTGTAACGACCCGTCCCTCCACAGATAATGTCCCCACTTATCCACTGCGGTCATCCGGCAGTGTGGGATTTTCAATAGACACCACTGCAGTCATCCGGCAACAGCTTCTCGGGAGGTCACCCATCCCAGGACTACTCCCGCCCGAGCACGCTCAACTGCAGAGTTTTTTCCAACTGTTGAGTTGATTATGCTTGAAAGGCCTCGGTGTTATGAAAGGATAAACTATTACTTATAGTCCTTCGTTCGGCCAACCACCGCCGAATCGGGGTTACAGTTTAGCAACAAGAGATAGAGACATTTGATTTTTCATTCAAATCCGCGGATTACCCGCAACCAATCCGGAGCACCCGCTCATCCGGGGGTTTCAAATCCGCGGGTGATTGGACCGGACACGGGTGAAGTTTTCAAATCCACAACTTGGACGGATTGGACGCGGGTGACCCCTAATCCGCATTCGTTCGTCAGTTGCTCACCCCTACTTGTAACCTAAAACATACCGGATTTTGTCTCTTGCCTATGTAAGAAAAACCTACGTTACTGTGTGAGTAAGGCAGAAACAGTGAAGGGGTTCTTGAGTGGGGTTCACATCATATCTTATAATCTTGTTTGGTACATAATGGAATCGATTCGCCAGTCTTCAGAGTGGATGTAAATCAAGACAATCTTGATTGATCCACTATAAAATCTCTTGTGTTGTGTGTACTTGATTGATTGCTCACATTTCTATTTCGATTCTGAAATTGATTGTTGATGCAGGGTCATTTAGTATAATAAATTAGTATTAGAGATTCGGGTGGAGTGATCTACAAATGGCGGCTAGGTATGATATTGAGAAATTTGATGGAATGAATGATTTCAATCTATGGTGGCTAAAGATGAGGGTTGTTTTAGTACAACAAGGTTTTGTTAAATGTGAAAGGAAAGGAAGCTCTTACATCAATCAAGCTCTTACAGTCTTTAAGTCTCCCCCTTCAAAGATTGTTCCATAAAGTTGCAGGTTGTTCGCCGAAAACAAAACCTCTACAGCCTTTAAGGGAATTTTTTTTGATCTAACAATGATAGAGCATTTTGGATCTAGCATTCCTAGAACCATTGGATCAACCAATATAATCTAATGAGACTCGGAGTGCAGTAAGGAATACTACCACCCAAAAAAAGCATTGTTATGATCAATACCTTTGTATTTATCTCCATTGTAGACTTGAGCTCTATTTTTCCTGTATATGAAGCATTAGATGCTCATAGATAGATTTTGATGTTTAGGATTCTAGTGCAATAATATTGAGGCTTTTAATAATAAAAGAATACATTTCATTAAAGGAACTCACAGTTTCAGAGAATACAATGAAAACAGAAAACATGATGTGTCTTTTAAAGAGACAGAGAAAACAAAAAGGGGATGCAATTTTTACCACCATAAAGGGACACGTACACCAGTAAATAATAATAAAAGATAAACTGTCAGGAAGTGTCACAAGAGTGTAACAAAGTTAGATTGTAGTGTTATTACTCCCCCTCAAACGGAAGTTGTTACAGGGAACAACTTTCAGTTTGTTCTTCAGTAGAGTAAACCTTGGCCCTGCTAACCCTTTGGTGAAAACATTAGCGACTTGATCAAGAGTAGATATATAAGTAACCTTCATTGTTTTGTCTTGAACCAAATCACGAACGAAGTGAAAATCAACAGCCAAATGTTTCATTTTGCTGTGAAAGACTGGATTGGAAGAAAGGGATACTGCACTGATATTGTCGCAAGACAAAATTGGTGGAATGGGTAGAAAGAGATAAAGGTCTTGAAGGAGTTTGCATACCCATATATACGATCTCAGCTGCAGAGTTAGCCAGGCTCCGATATTCAGCTTCTGTGGAAGATCGAGCAACACTATTTTACCTTTAGCTAGACCAAGAGATGGGATTAGTGCCAAAAAATATACAATAGCCACCAGTAGAACGTCTTGTATCAGTGTTACCTGCCCAGTCCACATCACTGAAGCCATGAATAGCCAGTAAACCTTTATGAAAAAGAAGACCATGATCCAGAGTTCCCTTAATATACCTCAAAATACGCTTTGCAGCTGTGAAGTGAGCATCGGTAGGTGTTTGCATATGTTGGCAGACTTGATGAACTGCAAAGCTAATCTCCGGTCTTGTCCAAGTTAAGTATTGGAGTGCACCAACCAAGGATTTGTATTCACTTGGATCTGAAAGTGGTGTGCCGTCAGATTTGCTAAGTTGAAAGTGTGGTGGAATATGAGAGGTACAAGGTTTAGCACCTGTCATATTGTACCTCTCTAGAAGATCCAAAGCATACTTGGTTTGAGTTAGAAATAGAGCATCAGCATTTCTCTTGACTTCTAAACTTAAGAAATAGTGAACTGGACCAATACTGACCCAATTGCTTGATGAAGTCATCGCAGTAAGAGGAATTGTTGCCAGTAATCAGGATGTCATCTACATACACCAATATGATAGTAACTCTTGAACCACATTTCTGAATAAATAATGAAGGATCAACTTGAGAAGGCTTGAAGCATGATCAACTAAAACATTGTAGAGCTTCTCATACCAAGCTCTTGGGGCTTGTTTGAGCCCATAAAGAGATTTCTGGAGCTTGCAAACATAGTGAGGGAGATCCTTATTGACAAATCCAGGTGGTTGAGTTATATAAACATCTTCAGTTAGATCCCCATGGAGAAAAACATTGCTAACATCTAGTTGGTTCACATCCCAATTGAAATAAACTGCCAAAGAGAGAATTAATCTGATGGTGGTGGGTTTTGCCACAGGGCTGAATGTTTCTGTGTAGTCTTTACCCTATATTTAATGAAAACCTTTGGCAACAAGCCTAGCTTTGTTTCTGTCATGTGAGCCATCAACTTTTTGTTTAACTGTGAACACCCATTTGCAACCCACAAGATTATATGAGGGATCTGGTGGTACAAGAGACCAAGTTCCAGCACTTTCCAATGCATTATACTCATCAACCATAGGGGGTCTCCATTTAGGATCTTTGATAGAATGAGAGAAACAGGTAGGTATAGGTGGTGGCATGTTGGAGATCATAGAAGCAGACAAACCATACTTGGTAGAGTAGACTTTAGGTTTGAAGATGCCAGATTTACCCCTAGTAATCATTTTGTGACCTGAACTTATGATAGTAGAAGCAGGACTCACAGAACTGGTTGATGTAGGTGTAGTAGTGGCTGAGATACTTGAATCAGGGTTAGATGGGATAGTGGGTGACACAGTTGATGGAGAGCTGGAGATAATGGGACTGACAGAGGTAGGTGTAGAAACTCTGGAGGGTTGTAGTGAATATATAGTAGATGGAATTTTCCTGAGTGGAAAAGATTAATTCTCATGTCTAGAGACATACACCCTACCAGTAGTGGGATCTAGACATATGTAACCCTTATGCTTGGAGTTGTACCCAATAAATATACAATGAGAACTTCTGGGTTGCAATTTGTTGGTGGTGTATGGTCTCATCCAATGGAAAACAGAAAGAACCAAAACTCCGCAGAAAGTGATAGTTAGGTTGTTTATGAAATAACTTTTCAAAAGATGAAGTAAAACCAAGGCTTCTAGTTGGGAGTCTGTTTATAACATAGTTGGCAGTGTGAAAGGAGTCTACCCAGTATGACACTACGCCACAGGGACCGGTTTACAACGGATATAGATGTTGCGCCGAATTAAAGCAACGTCTATAAGCGTTGCGAATATGGCGTTATAAATTTTTGGCAACGTCTAATAACGTTGCTTTAATTATTTAAAGCAAAGTGTTCATCTTTGTGGTGGTGCTACAAATCGAAGCCGAAGTCTTCACTTGGTAAACCCTAATCACAAATTTCACAAAAAAATTTCAGTTTTATTTGTTCTTTGTTTTGCATGTATGATTGGGGTTTGGGTTATGCGGTTTGGGTTTTATTTTGGGGTTTTATGAATTTTATTTCTAGGGTTTGTGCATAAATTTCATTTTTAGGTTTTTTTTTATATGGGTTTCTATTTATTTTTCTGATTTGATGAGTTTGTTAATAATTTCTATATGGGTTTCTAGGGTTTTCTGAATTGAGTTTGTTAATGTTTAATTTCTAGGGTTTTCTGAATATATGGGTTTCTATTTTTTTCTGATTTTAAGTTTTGTTTAATACTAACAGATGTTGCTATTGCTATTGCTTGATAAATCTGTGAAATTGATAATAGAATGTGCTGGTAGAATGTGCTAGGTGAGTATGGCAGGTTATTATGGATGTGAAATTGTGTGGATGTGAGTTTAAATGGAGGTTATTATGGATTCCTTGGAGCTTTAGCTGAGGCTAGGTTGGTGATTCACTCTCTTACGTGTGAGATGATAGTTATTCAGTGTTATGAAATGACCAACTTACACGTAGGAGAGTGAATGTACCAACAGATGTCGTTATTGCTCCTGAATCTAAACCATGTAGCTTGTAGACTAGCATATGACAGGATTATGATTTATAACTTTAATTGCTTGAAATCAGTTTGTGATATGTACTGGTGATAGCTATTTTGCAGGTTATTATGGCAGAAGTAGAGGTAGATGAAAATGGACTTCCCACTGGCGACTTGACAACTAAAATGGGTCATTTTAAGGGCTCCTTGATACGTACTCATATCCCTATCTCCTACCAAGATTGGAGGCAGGTGCCGATGAAGAATAAAAATGATGTATGGCGGCAGCTAAAGGTATATCCCTTAAAATTCCTGAATTTTGTTTAGGTTCATAGTTTCTGGTTAATATCTTGAGATACTAATTGGTGTGGTTTTGGTTTCAGGACCAATATGGAATTCCTGAGACTTCAAAAAAGACTACTATAAAGGGGATGGTTGAACCATGGAGGAGACTCAAGTTTGAGTTGCGAAGAGACTACTACGATACTTGCAACACCCATCAAGAAAGACTGCTGAATGTTCCTCCTGAAATAAAAGAAGAAGACTGGGTTGCATTCTGTGAGTATGAGAAGACTCCGGAAGCAGTGCAAAGTAGAGCAGATCATAAGAGGAAGAGGGAAGGCTATAAGTACAGCCATACCTCTGGTCGCAAACCCCATAGCATGGTGAAGCGTGAACTGGTAAAAAATTTCACCTATTCTTGAATTATCACTGCTTTAGCTAGTTGTATGTGTTGATATGAACATGATGATAGTTGTATGTGTTGATAACTTGATATATGTTGCATTGGCTTTTCAGGAGAAGAAAAATCCTGGAAAGATAATCACTACTTCTGATGTGTGGCTTGAAACCCATAAACAAACTGGTGGTATCATTATATCTAGCGCGCAACCCTACTATGTAAGTCAGATATAAGTTTTTTAATTTATAAAAGATACTAATGAACTGAAAGAATAACTGGTTTTGCTATTCGGCATTTCAGGAAAAGCTGAAGAAGGCAGAAGAAGAAATCCAGGAAGCACTTGTAGCTGGTACTCCTGTTGAAACTGAAGATCCACTGGTCAAAGCTTTTGGATCAGATGGTCACAGAAGGGTACGTGGTGGTGGTCCTATTTCTCGTACTGCATATGATCTATCCGCTCTTGCGCGTGCTAAAGTAGATGAAATGAAGTCTAAGGATGGAGAGCTGAGGGCAGAGGTGAAGGAACTAAGTGGCAAAATGGAGTTCATGATTGAAGGCTTCGCAACATTGTGCAATGTTATTAAGGAGATCCAAACTGGACAATCTTCTTACATTGGGTCTAACCACCAGGACAGTTCATCCGGTTCACCTCTGGCCATCAATTCTGCTTCAAATCCTGTACTTGCTAATGCTGAGCATGCAAACTTGTCCCCCACTCCGAGAAATGCAGCTGCTGAAATTGCTCAAGGAAATGGTCTTGAAGATTTGTCACCTGCTCGATCAGCAGTAGGTGGTAGTGGTGCTAAAACAGTTAGTGGTAGTGGTGCTAAAGCAGTTGGTGGTAGTGGTGATAAAGATCAGAGAGTTTCATTGAAGAACATGGATGGTGATTTGATTGCTAGGGGTACACTTTGTGTCGGTGAGCAGGGACTAATCTGTCACAGCGTACCTGTTGCTGAGTCGAATGTCAAAGTGGTGCTGGATCACATTTACCTGCCAGAAGAGCCCACCATCAAAGCCAACAAGCTTGCTAGGAAATTTAAAGAAGTTGGAGTTTGAGGGTTTTGTGTTCATCCAAAGAGTAACACGACATTTCATTAGATTGGTCGCCGTGTTTTTTGAAGATGTCTTCCATCATCTTGGTTTATAACTGACTTACTTTTATGGCTTGTTTTTAGTTTGCTAGACATATGGTAAAGTTTATGGAGTTCAGGGAAACTTTTATGGAGTTCCTTTTTTTTGGGTAAAGTTTGATGCAGTTTGAACTGGGTTTTTTTTTTGGGTTATGTAAAGGTTGAACATGTTAACTGCTTGAATATATATGTTTTGGTTATGTCTATATTGGTGTGTGACAGGGAATGGATGGGATATTGCACGTTTTGGGGGTACCAGAAAATTATAGGGTATTGTGCTCTGGGAATTGCAGGGCAGTCTGAATTTTTTTTTATAGTAAATTTAAGGGTAGCAACGGAAACTTAGCAGTTTCCAGTTTAGATGTTTACACCCCTCAAAATTATGCCTTGAATTTTTTCCACCCCTAGACTATGAAGCGTGCTAAATTCGCGTGTGCCGTCAACCTTATCTAGTGTCGACCTAAACTTAGCCATTTCATTTCTCTCTTTTCTCTTTTCTCTTTTATCTGTGAGGTTGCGAGAGAGAGTAGACAGGGTTTCATTCCTCTTTTATTTTTTCTCTGAATCTCTGTGTGTGAGGCTGCGCGAGAGAGGGAAGATAATAGATTTGGTTATAGATTTTATAGGATGCGGGAGAGAAGTTAGGGTTTCATAGATTTGGTTTTTCTTATCTTCATAATCGTTTTCATCTGGTGCTGCGATTAGGGTTCATCTGGTTTCTTCTTCAATTTCAGGTGATAAATTAGGGTTTCGTAGAAATTCTCTTTCAGTTTTGTTGATACAATTTCTTCTATTTCATCTGGTTTTTTCTGCTCTGAATCTTATTTGATTCAGGTGAAATTTTATAAAAATTATTTATTTTGATTTGAAAGTTTTTAAAAATTTGTGAGATCTGTTGTTTTTAGGGTTTTTTTTTTTGATAAGAAAACCTTAGATTAATCAAAATAAAGGGTACATAAATTTGGTAATCTCTGCTTGAGAAGACCAAAGAAAAAGAAAAACTAGAACACCGAATTCTCTGGAAGAAAACGGTGTTGGACTCGCTAAACCACCGTAATCTCTAGAAGAATACGATGTTGGACTCGCATATGTTGCCTCGTTAAAACCTTGGTTAAAACCTTTAAGGAAAAAGAGTACAACGCGATATGTCCGACTCAATAAACTAATAATTACAATTGAAAACTAAACAGATATAAATCTTTTGCAAACTAGGGAAATTCATTTCTCCTTCGGTACCCAATGAGAAGTCTTCTAATGCTGGCGGCATGTTTGAGTCCACAAACAAGTTGTGGAAAGTGAGCTCCTTAGCCCAAGATAAAACTATCAAAGTAGTTGTTTCCTGCGCCCTTCTATTCACCTCATGAGTGGTAGAAGTGTCACGACGACGTATCCAGGAAGGGGGGTCCTATAGCTGATCGCGGATGGCTGAAGCATTGCCACAATCAAGGATTCGTTTGGCGTAGTTTGTAGGTTCATCTGCAAGAGAATACGTCTACTTGGGTCACCAGTCCAAAGTGATGGTTGGGGTTGACTTGCGTTGCCCGAGGATTCACCATCCCTAGTTATAACATGGCCAGAATTGATTTCAACATCATGCTGTTTCACAGGAGTCTTCATTTCCCTATTCAAATAAGAGATACAAGTGTAGAATAGACAACAGAACCATATACTATCTAGGGTCGAAAGACTGACACGATACATGATAAATAAAAGAAACTTAACCAAAACAAAGCAACTAAGAACAAGACCAGAGGCCCTAACAAAGGATAACACTATCAATAACTATAGCAAAAAGTAAACAGGACAGAGATCCTGCAAATTAGGCTACAGCAAAGGAGAGCAATAAGGCTTAAAATGCTAAAATAAGAGCAAGACCGCAGATAAAAGAACCAAAAAAGCTAGTGAGCTCTGTACAAGAAGACGAGTAGTAAGGAAAAACCTAGATATTTCTAAGATTCCTAGGCTGAAAACAAATAACTATCTTTAGAAGCAGCTAGAATACTAACACAAGTCTAAGAAAAGCAGAACAATTAGTAGAAGCCTAATTCTGTAGCTTTTAGATCACATGCTATGCAAGAAGGGAATCAAGAATCAAAGCAAAAGCTAATGAACCTGAATGGTATGCATCAGATTAACAATCTTAGCGACAGATCTAACTAGAAACTTATCAACATAAAAATTTAAAGAAAAAAGAGGAAGTAACAGGCCCCTGAACAGCCAAAGCAACTAAGAAGCAGCGCCAACCAGGAGAAAAAACAAGAAAGATTAGATTAAGCAAGATATACAAATATAAGAACGCCAATAACTAAGAAATACAAGTGAAAGTAAAGTTAACAGAGAGATTTAGATGGACTTACCTGGGGGCTTGGACAGATCACCAGAGCTATGATTTGGATTTGAGTGTATTCTTCATTGTGACACAGTTATTCGACAAGTAAAGAAGGCAACAACAAACTCAAAGTGGATGGCCAAAGCCGACAGAGGCATACATCTAGCAAACATGAAACATTCAAAAGACAAGGTAAAACCAAAGATTTGTAACAAGGCCCTGAAAATGGCTATCACCCCATTCAAAAACCCGAAGGAAGAGCCAGAAAGCAAACAATCAAGGAAAATAAAGAGGCAGAACAGACACAAACATGTAATTCTCAAGCTGAGAGAAGAAACAGATCTATCTATAAAGGGACAACTAGATCTATGCGAACACGATAAAGAATGGGGTTATCATAAACAAACTAACATGAAACAGACCAGGGTTATCATAACAAGGCCATATTAAATAGATCACTCAGCCACCTTCATAGCATACAGAGCATAGAATATGATATCATTCACTTAAGAGGCAATAATAAACACTAACCAACTAGCCCAAGAAACAGAAGGAAGGGTGCAACTACAAGCCAACAGGGGAAAAAACAGAGATGGAAAAACCAGACAAGGATACAACAACAGGGGGGAAGAACAAAGAAGGTTTTCATTTGCCTTCTAAACCAACAAGACCAGAAAGAAGGATTTCATTTGCCTTCTAACCAACAACACCAAAAGAAGGTTTTCATTTGCCTTCTAAACATAACTTGTAAGGAGGATTTCATTTGTCTCCTTACGAACATTAATAACACCATTTAAACAAATTCATTTTAGTTTAATTTTAAAATCCCAAATTTAGAGATCTAAAGAAAACTATCAGGGCTAAAAAGAAGAAGAAAGAACTAAGAAAAATTAATTTTCCACATGAAAGACATTTTAGAGCACTCTATTTTAAACACCAATCACTGAGACTTAATCAACTACATGACATCAAACAAACATGGCTAGATCTATTGACAGAAATGATAACAACCCTTAACATGGGAGACGGAGAATCAAAAGAAAACAGCAACAAAGAATAGAGCAACCCAAGAAACTCATCAATCATAAACAAAGCGATAAACCCATTAATATGCTAGCATAGATCTAATACTCAAAGAGAAAGACGAGACAGGGAAGCATGGAGAGACTAACAAAGAATAAAATCAAGCATAGAAGCTAGAACTGATTATCATCTTAACATGGAGAAACAGCAAACCAAGAGATCTACTCAGCAACCAACCCATAGACTGCAGACAAGAAGCAAGGAGAAGAGCATGTTGATTATTGCCGAATAAGAAACACAACAAACAAACACACATACAAGAACAATCACTAGCATACTTACTAGACAGATCTTAAACAAACAGATCTAAACAAAGCAAAAGAAGAGGAAAAGCCAAAAAAAACTCCCGAAATAACTGTGTTTTTTCATCAGATACTCAGATCCAAAACCCTATCTCTTGATCTAGTCCTTACACCCCAGAAAATCCGAAGAGACTACTCGCTATTGATGAAGATTTTCATGGCGGCCAGGTATTTTCCTAGGGTTTACTGTTT